>JANDBE010000048.1:30113855-30124089 GCA_024320915.1 Erigeron philadelphicus
AATACTTTTAAGCTTGACTTTTAATATTAGTATTAAGTTTTAAGTATTAATTATATTGGAATTTATATATATTGCATAATATTATAATCACCGTTATACCACCGTTATACCACCGCTATAACCGGTATATCAAATATCGGTCCTCTACCGTTATAACCGATATTTAAGTATTAACAACATAGATCTGAAAGTAACTGCAGGTCTGCAACATGTTCGTTTTAAGTTTCGGGTGTAGTAGCAATTTTTGAAAATATGGTGACTGACGTTGATATTGGTTCATAAGTTTCTTAAATTTTGTCATCATTGAGGGAACCTTAGGTATTTCAGTACCAGTCAAAGCTAAATTCAATTAGGAGAATTATATTTATCTTGTGGATATAGCATCTGTTTCCCCCCCTCTCTCTCTCTCTCTCCTTTTCCCTTTATTTGTTTTATTTATATCTAGTAAAATCTGGTAACTTTGACGAAGCTTAACTTTTCCTGATTACACCTAAATGTGGCTGGGTAAACGTACAACATTTATACCTACTAGTCTACTCCAAAGTTTATAATATGCAGTTTGGTCTTTCAATCCTTTTGCATTATCTCTAATATTTTTGTAGTTAGTATTTACAAAAGTTCCTTGATGAACCTAACTATGGAAAATTCGTATGTCAGTGTAGTATGAAGAAGATAGACCACGTATTTCTTACAATATAGTTTTTTTTTCTCTGTGTTACCTCTCAGGTATGGGTTTTATGATGAGTGTTTAAGGAAGTATGGAAACGCCAATGTATGGAAACATTTTACTGACCTTTTTGATTATCTACCTCTCACTGCCCTTATTGAGAGTCAGGTTCGAATATCTATGCTGTTTTTTTCTTGGTATTTATTTGAAATTCTTTCGCGCTCTGACGAAGAGACAAGCATTTATCTATATGCAGGTTTTCTGTCTGCATGGTGGTTTGTCTCCTTCTTTGGATACACTAGATAACATACGTGCTTTGGATCGGATACAAGAGGTCAGTACATAATTGATCCCTTTCAATGCTATAATAATATTGAAAAAGGGTTTGACAGTTATTATATCATCATTTTTATGTTATTTATTCCAACTGTCATTTTGCTTATAATTATATATTATCCATATATGCCTATGCGGCTATGCACATGTTTAAACAGCTTTGCTTTGTTCAGTATTAATGTTATATGAGCAAAAATTAGAAGGTTATCACTTGTTTTCATCTTTAGCTATTTGAAACTGTGAACTATACATTCAAGTTTCTGGTTTGAGAAAGAAGTTTGATTTGTTCTACACTTCTACTTAAGGTAACAATGAAAACAAGTTACCCAATCATACCGGAGAAATGATGTTAGAAGCAACAAATGTAGCTCAAAAGTGGAGAAGTCTTCATCAAATATAAAAAAAAAAGGAAGATACAAGAAATGTGAACAGTGAAATTAAAAATAAAACTGTTTATAATATCTGATTCACAACTATGACGACTTCAGAATCATGATCTTCCCAATTTTGTTGAAACTTAGGTTCCTCATGAGGGGCCAATGTGTGACCTCCTGTGGTCTGATCCTGATGACCGGTGCGGTTGGGGAATATCTCCTCGTGGAGCTGGGTATACCTTTGGTCAGGATATAGCTGCACAATTTAACCATACAAATGGGCTGAGTCTTATTTCTAGGGCTCACCAGCTTGTCATGGAAGGTTACAATTGGTCCCAGGTATGTAAACATTAAATAATGTCAATTTCAGCTTGGTTTAGCCATTACCTATTTTTTTTCTTTCTGAAACTTGACATTTTGTTTCACAGGAAAACAATGTAGTAACGGTATTTAGTGCACCAAACTATTGCTATAGATGTGGAAATATGGCTGCGATACTTGAGATTGGAGAAAAAATGGACCAAAATTTCTTACAGTTTGATCCAGCCCCTCGCCAGGTTGAGCCTGATGCTGCACGGAGAACTCCTGATTACTTCTTGTAAACAAATGTATTTGAAAATATGACCTTCACATCTTTTTGTGTTGTATTAGTTTTCACCTTTTGGTAGCTGAGTCCTCTAATTCTTGCGATGTGAAGACAAAATGAATGACTGTCTGTTCCTTGTTGAAATTTCTTGTACAACTCTTTGGCCTCAGTTCATGTACTCTTCAAAAAGCTCTATATGTGCTCTGCATTTTCATTTTACAGCAGGATAAATGGTAATGAAAATGTCCACACATTCATAAATTGGAACCGAACTACTACTATTTTTTACTCCTTACTATATGTATATCAGAAACCAAAACAAATTATTTATGAATGTTTACCTGGGCAATGTCGTTTAACCCCAAAAAATCAAAAACACAATGGTCAACCTCCATCTGAGGAACATACATGAGTTATGAGCTATCGAGGATCTGTGGGTTCTCTCATTGATTTCTCCCGGACACCATTTTTCCAGATTACTTGGAACCTGCTAAGGATGTGATCAGATTGACTCTACGCTCTGCTCATACTACATGATTTGTCTCTTATCCTGTTCACTTGATGGATTATTAACATGTATTGTGGCAAATTGGGCAGGTTATGTAAGAGAATAGAACTGGTAACCTTTTCCAGATGTTCATTCAAAGCATTTTTTGCCCAACATATCCAAGTTCTCTATAAATACTATTCGTGATCATTATTGTTACAACAATTGCATCGTTTTATACTTATATTGAGCCATAATTTTTTAATCAAATAAATCAGAAGGTTTTCTGCATTGAACTTACACTTTGGACTACTTTGACCCTTTCTTTTTCAAGTTAACTTTTTTATTTGAATCGAAACATAATCTAAATCAACTCATACATAAGTGAATAGGTCAGAATTGCCATTTGTATCTAGTAATATGGCAGCAGGCATTTAGATACAAAATTCTAGCTGTTAGATGGGAAATGATAGCCCCTGATATCAAATTGATCCTACTATCCTTTGGTTTATGCAAGTTTATGTCCTGAGCTTTCGAAGATTTTGAGCTATTTCTGTAAAAAGGCCAGCTCTTTCATCCCCCTTTTGAAAAGTCATTGCAGTGTCATCCACGTAGCCACTGTCTGCTTCAATAACGCTCATCCTTTCCTTAATTATCGACATCTCTCTTTCCAAGGTCACTTTCTTTTCTTCTCCTGCAATTTTAATAATAAAAATTAGCTTAGCAAAAGTAGGAGGCCGTGTGACATTTTTGACACTTCATTGGCGAACTGAAATTTTGACGTAGACACCAAATAGACATAAAATATAGCTAATTTTCCATTGCATAAACATATGAGGATCACAATATCTCTTGTTGTTTCTACGATACAGTTAGTCAGAGTTACTTGAATAAAATAGAAAACAGGACTTATTATCATGCCATGCCTTCTTATGTGGTGTTGTCTTTAATAGATGTCATATAATAGTTAATCCATAAACAATAACGTATCATCCCTGGGAAGTGAGAACAAGTATATTCTGACAATCTCAATCCTTTACTATTTAAAGAGTCACCAATGGGGTGAAACCCCAGTGGTACCACCATCATGTGACCACATGGGCCCATAGATGAAGGCTAGAGGTCACAGGTTCAAAACTTGTCAAAGACAAGTGGAGAAACTATATCTTGTGATCCCATGTGTGAGATTGTGAGAATGGTGACTTACCGGACATGAGTTCTATACAGTGTGCGCTCTGGGTACTAAAACGGTACATGGCACCAGAGGGTTTCCACCCATTTACCCTTTTACTATTTAAAGAGTCGATTTAATTCATGTTGAGTCATTTTTATTGCATACCTCACAGAGCGCTTTAGTTTAGTAATGCTATTATTTGTTATTATAATTAGAGAATTAATTAGTAATTAAAGGTTAGAAAGAATTATATAAATTAGGAACCTACTGGTGAACCAAGCCAATATGATTTGTTTGGACGTGCACTGAAAAGTTGTGTTCTGAAATTTTGATTGGTTACCCAACCCGCCTATTTTGCCACAGATAAAAGAGAGTGTAGAACTACCTCTATGTTTATCTTCATGATCTCCTGCATCCGTTGATGATTGTATGAGATTTTCCAGATCATTTAACATAATCGAAAGCTGAGATCTTTGAGTTTCAAAGTTTAATCTTTTGGCCTCCTTCATTTCTTGAAGCCTTTTGATCTCTTGGTAACGCTCATCGTCCTCACCTATAGATTCATATCTACTGTGCTTCTTAATTGGTCCATATCTCTCTCTATAATTCTCAAGTTCTATTTCCATAATCTTGATATCCTTCTCCTTTTGAATAAGCATATCTTTAAGTATCTGAATAGCTTCTTGATCATACTCGGCTTGCTCTTCCATCATTCTCTGATACTGCAACGCCTCCATTTCAATAGATGCTTTCTCAGCTTGCAATCGTGTGATCATAGCCATTGAGTTATTTGCTGCAATAGCTGATGCATTACGTTCTTCGTTAAGTTCTTGATATAACACTGTTAGCATTCTTCTATCCGCACGCACCTGTCTTTTTAGGTGATGAAGAATAGAATCACCTTCAACTGGTATGTCATCGCTAGGATCAGAAACTAAATCGGGTTTTTCCGTTGGGAACTTTTTTGAGAGTTTGTGGGCAAATCTTGGACTGTTTACTGTTACCGAGTCTGCAAGAGGTACCCCAAAGAACTTGTTTCCCTTTCCAAACCTTGGTGTTATGCAAAACTCATCATTGAGCTCTTCAGAATCTGGTAGCAATGCCGTGGCTGTGGATTTTACGTCGTCTTTAACAACTACATAGATCAAATACCTATTCCTTGTTATTTTCTTTAGTCTCCTTACACGAAAATGGTAAACTGTCTAAATAAAGATAACAAAAAGAAAGAAAGAAAAAACGAACTTTTGGAACCTGTGTTCACTTCACGGTCGTTTTCTGGTACATCTGATTCATTATCAGATATAAACTTGAGCTCTGTATATTTAAAATTAGCCAATGCGACATCCTTTGCATCATCATGTCTCCATCCCATTGGTGTCAAAGGTACTCTAGGAGAAAAAGCCGGTGCAAACGATGAAGCACGAAGGTTTGAAGGAATTCTAACAAAAGCTTTAGAGGAAGTTCTCTTCTTAAATGATTCACCACAACAAGAACACTTGCTCAACTCAACTGCTTGAGTGTTAACGTTATTATCTTTTGTCTTGACGGGTTTCAGTTTCAGATTCTGATCGCTACCATTAGTGATATCTACTTTTTTATCAACAGGTTTTTTCGCGTCATTGGAATCCGGTTCTTTGCATGTTTGAAATGATATTAGACAGCAGTCACACATGGTTTTGATATCAGATAGTTTTCTATGGAAATGGCAATAAGCCAATGAAGATATGTCTTTCTTGTGAGATTCACATATTGAGTCATTGTAGTAGGAACTCGGGTTAGTACCCGCAAGGGATTGGTCTATTCGTGTGCAAAGGACACACGGGGGATCCAGCTGAAAGATCATTGCAAATTTGTAAGAAATAAAAGCTAAGAATCCATCGACGAAAAGGGAAGCTATTAGGAACCATTCTAGTATAGCCCCTACTACGAAATGTGGGAATTCACCTAATTCTTCCTCCACGAACATCCGAAATGTTCTTTTCGACATTGTTGCGTTTCCAATACTTGAGTAAAGAAAGAACTAAGTGAGAAAAGAAGCTATAAACAAATAAATGTAGATCAGAGATCCATTTGTTTCTCACTAGAAGTGTGTTTCAAAGTGAGTTTCCCATGTTTTGATACCTAAATTTAGATATTGTCTTAGTAATTACAAAATTAAGGGTCAATCATACACTTGTCAACAAATATTGCAAGAGAGGATGCCATAATTTATAAAAGTTTTAAATTCTTTTTATACTTACGATAAACGATACAAATAGATAGACTTACTCTTGAGTTTAAAATTTGATATAGGCATCTGGAGTTATTAAAATTTGCAAGTCATTAAGGAATTAACGGTGTGAGGAGTGTTCGCCTACTTTTTACAAGTTCTCTCCCATCTCTTTGCCTTTCTCATGTAAGAATACCCTATTATTCGGACCAAATGTTACTATGGCTACTTGTTAAACACTATGATCAATATGCATACACAGAGTCAAAATTATGTTTAACAACTGATTGATTCCATCTTTTCTTTCAATATCCAACAGTAGTCCTGCTATGTGTAAAACTAAGACATGTGATTAATAATACATTTGCTGCACTAATAGATATACAGGAAAAAATGCATGGAGCTATGTAACTGAAAGTCGAAATGGAATAAGAGGCATCAATACGAGTGATTGGTACATGGTCTAAAAGGCATAAATCAGAAGAATATATATCCAGCTTGCATAACTTTATATATATATATATATATATATAGCTTAAGAATCAGACCAAAGTCTTTCTTAATCAACGTAGTTAGCTAGAATACCACAAGAATTAAAAATATCTTACTACTAATAAACTCAGTGTTCCATGAAAATCACATAGCGTAGAAGTACTGTACAACCATCACTTCGTCGAGTTTGCTACTTATTTACGTTAGGAATAAAATTTGTCTGGAATCTAGAGAAATATTTCAGCATAGAACACGAGCATTGGTATATCAACATATAACTTTTATAAAACAGAAATATTGTAATGTTGAAATGCTAAGCAGAGTTAGAAAATATAGATTCTTCCTATCATCTAGCATTATATAACTTTTATTAAAGAGATTCGACTAGCATGCTTCACGATATTTTGATAAACAAGTATTAGAACCTTCATCAAAAGATCCCTTTGTTGCTTCCTGATCACCATAAGACCCCCAACCGCTCAATCAAATAGACAGATACACACACACACACACACGCATATACATCTTTCTTTTCACCTTATCGGTCTATAGATTAGTTCTTTTATCTATCAAGAGTATTCTGCCATGAACAACAAAAGTAGACACAACAAATCCATTTGTGAGAAATCAATGAAGTTGATGACAAACATAGTCAAAGTATCTTACATAGCTATGGCCAGGGTCGGTTTTAGGACAGGTTCACCTACACAACCACTGACACGGGCCACTCCTTATAACCGTGCTCCATCTTTTGCTAGATACCCAAAAAACCTTAGATCACAAGAGCCAAAACCTGTTTCATATTTGATACATCCTGGTGATACAAATAGGTCTTCTATGAACGTGGTTAAAGAAGACGATGAAAGTATTGATAGGGAAGCAGGGGAATTCATCAACAAAGTGCGCGAGAAAAACTTTAAGGATACAAGTGAGATAACAAATCTTTCTGAGTTTACATTGCCTCCACCTCCTCGTTTTATGCTGCAATCATCGGCGGCCAAGTACTAGTGTGTTTACTAGCTGAATTTGCTCAGCTTTATGATAGAATAAAAAGTGAAACAATAATTCTGCTTGACTTGAATATATAATAGTATAATCTCTTTCCCTCTATCTACTTACTTGATTGATAATATATGTACTTGATAGTATTTTTGTATATAAAGTTTGCGGAAAATGGTTCCGCTTATTGTGGTTGTATGTCCATTCTTACCCAAGGAAGGCTAAAATCGAAGTCGTCTTGCATTCTAATTAAGCTCCTTTCTAGTTTTACTTAGATGCGACCATTTATTCGGGCATTCCACTTTGATATTTTCATAAAAAGAACACTCAAGTTACATGATCTTGATTTGTGGGAATCTATGATGTAAGCTCTATTACTTCACGCTGCTTATGTAAGAGTAAGACTACATCAGTTTGTTAGAAAAAATAAATAAATTTTTGGTTATATTTTTTGCCATGCCCAAACCATTACTTTCAAGAATGACCCGAAAACTCACATGTCATGGCTAAAGAAAACACCAGGATTCAAACTCAAAGATTCTTTAAAGGAAAGTCATAACAAATTCAGTTTTAATTTTTAAATCTCAACCTTTAATTATATCTAAAAGGTTCAAGATCCCCCAACTTGACTCAGTAACTCTAATCTCATGTGCGCGCTCACACGAAAACGCATGAAAAGGTTCGCAAATTAAATTGTGTTCTCATTACTTTCACTATAAAGTTTGTTGTAGGCTTTGAAGGAGGATTACAAGTTGATTCTTTTGAACTACTTAACAATTAAGAAACATGAGAGGGCACCATCCTCTGGAAAGTATTGTGAATGTGCTTTTTAGAGTTTCCTTCTACATCTAACGCTTTACGCCATCAGTAAAAGACATCTAATGAGTATCATTTTTCCAAAAGGTGTATTCTACAAGTAGTTGTAGCTTACTAAGATATTTTAAAAGCTCTTCTGGTAAAGGTATTCATGTAACTAAAAATGATTCTTTTTTTCTTTGAAAGGTTATACATGTTGATGTTGACTGGGCTAAGTAGTAGTAAATTAATTACTGATTTTTGTGTTTATTTTTCTACAAATTTTTAGTTTCATGGAAGAATAAAAACTAAAATGTAAGCAATTACATCTAGGTCCTCAACTGAGTCTAAATCTATGTGGATTTTAAATCTATTATAAGATTATGAAGTTCATTCTTTGATTCTAGTTAATTGATGTTCTTAATTTTAGAGTATGCAAATCAGTTGCAGATATGTTTACAAAAGTTTTAAGTGGTGCAAAACATTAATACATATGCGAACAGTTAGGATTACTTGATTGTTTCAAAATTAGCTTATGCGGAATTTTAAAATCTGATTATTGCTTATAATTAATCATATTCAAGCTTATTCTTAAACATGTGTATATGATATATGCTTATATGTGGTATTTCTAGAACATGTTTCAGTTTGTAAATGATGATAAATAGAGAACAGTAGGACTAAAGTTGGGACTAGAAAAATATGAACTTGAGTGACTTGTTGGCAACATAAAGAAGTTAGCATCTGAAATATATTAAGAAGAAACAAATTGTTGAGAGACTTAACTTGTAATAACAATGTTTTAAGTTAATAGATTATTTAGAAATGCCTTAAAAAATTACAGTGTGCATTGTGCAATGTGCACAAGTTTTTGTTAGGTATTCTTACAAAAGGGATTGTAGACTAGTAAAATATATGTCATGAAAAAGCGATGGAGGTGATCCAATCCAATAGGGTCAACTTTTGGAAATATAAAGAGTGCACAATGCACTTGTCCATGTATGTGGCTAATTGGATGTTTGGTTTTATATAGCCTCTATGTTGGTTACTTTAACTGATTTTTGATTAAAAAAATACCTACATTTGTGCATTATTGTACTTTAACTGATTTTGGATGATAAATCATGATATGGAATTATGGAACCACTCTGTTGTCACTCCCTTGAATAAAGCTTGATTTTAGTGAATCGCTCTGCGCAATCATAAATCCAGAATAAAATTTTGCCATCAATTCGAAAGGATATTATATTAGAGTTAAGGTTGCTGAATTCGTGAAGAAAAACTTAAAAGTCTATGGAACCCCGTGAAAAAATATCAGATTGGTTTTCATGTCTCCATACCATGAATATTTATGAATGTATGAAGGATTAGTCATTTTTCTAAAGATTATGAACATTTTAGACACAAAACATTACTATAATATGATTCCTGCTCATCCCAGATTTGAATTTCATCATTAATTTCTAGTAACCTGCTCAAAATTGATACATCCAAAGTAAGTCTTTCGTGAACCCAAGAAAGTTGACTCGTAGACATTACGTTTATATAATTCAAAATATATAATATGATTCGTTTACACAAATCTCGAATTCTAAGCATATATGATTAAACTAGAAGTACCATATGTGTCTTGGAACTTGCAAGTACGAGGAGTAGTTTGAAAAGGTTAAGGTTGTTGGTTTAAGGTTAAACAGTATCCCATGAATCATAGGAAAGATCATCCTTAAAATTCAACACACAAAAACGAAAATTTTATTTTATTTCCTTCGAGGAGGTTAATGTAATTAAACACTATCAGATCATCTAAATAAAGGGGTCTGGTCACCCGACCATCTTTTTAGTAACTCGATCACAGGGGGCCCGTTTTTACTCTACCATATTTACCATTACAAACAAGGGGGCCCACACTATTTTGGATTGATATGGTCGGGATACCAAAAAAATGAGTGGGGATACAGGGGGCATTTTTAAATCATGCAAATGATTTTTTGAACCAATTATTAAGAAAAATGTTGGTACTTTTTATGTGTTTTAATAATAATAATTTTTGTTAGAACATTACCAGTTTCGTAAATTGAGACAAAAAATTTTGTTTCTCTAGCTCACCAATATATA
>JANDBE010000048.1:30195616-30216735 GCA_024320915.1 Erigeron philadelphicus
CATGGTTGGTGGCTGCACTGCCATTTTACTATTGAGATTGCTCTGGTCTTGGTGTTGCATTTGCTAAATATGTTGATGATGTATCTGGAACATTTGTGGGCTGATAAAGAGAAAGAACTTGACGGCATCTCCGTTTTTCACTACAGTTGTAATTTTCAAACGCTTAAGATTGGCTGTTAAAGCCTCATATAAAGTTGTCACTATTACAAAATCAATCATCAAATGAGAAAGAGCAAGAGAATATAATATAAAAACATCTAGCCCATTTAAACTGTTACCCTTTAAAATGTGTTCACGCATCCGGCCCGTTGAAGATAAATTATAACCCAAATCAACCCCTTCATTAGTTAATGGTTTACCTCTAGTTTTCATGATCACATACCTGCAAGAATGAGTTTGTCTATTGGTTTCAACATCAAAAATAGAGACAATCGTATTGGATGCAACCACTAGTAATTGTCCACTTCCAGGCTGGAATTGCACTTGTGCACTACCTCCCTGCTAAACCCATAAAGAGAGACTGTACTTAGACATATAAATTCAGATCTAGAAATGGAGTTACAAATATAAAATATACATGAAACAGAAAAAACAGCCAAGATTGAACTCCTGACCGAGCTTAGAAACACAAATACGTTGGAGTGGATTGATATTCCAGTAATGAATTTGGTTGTCACTATCACAAAAGCAAAAGAGATCATTCCTTTTCGGATGAAAAGAAAAAGAAGCTTGATGACGAAAGCGTACTATGCAGTTTAAGAGGCTTCAGAGAAGAGTCCAAAGCCTATTAACTCCTAAACCCCAAAACGATAAGGTCAGAACTCATAAGTAGCAAAATTTCAAACTCAATCCAGTGAATTTTCCAACTATTCAATTTATTTATACCAAAATCATAATTAATGAAGATTATAATAAAAAAACATTTAAACTCAGTAACTTTAAGAAGTTGTTGTTATTATACCCTTTCTTACCCGTGCCTTGAGCAGGATTGGGTCAACACAACAAATAGGCCAGCAGAAGAGAACATCAGAAGCTCATAAAGACAAAACTAACCATAGGGTAAGCTTGGCCATTAGTGTAATCCAAAAGTATACGGGACCGAGATGAACACACTTAGACAATTTTCCCGAATCGGTGAATAAACTATGGAATCTAGAAACGCTAAATGAGAAGCACAAAACAAATAAGAATAGAAATTTAAAGATAGCATAGAACATATAACAATGAGATTGGATAAAGGATCAAGTGCTTAAGGAAGGATCGGGGTAAAAAGTTCAACTCATAGAGTTTCAGTGAGGTTTTGCAGAAGCAAGGACTTCACATCAGATGTTATGACAAACTATGACACATAAAGTGGTACCTAAATCATAAGGGTAAGTAATCCAATATCTATCCATGCAATTATGCGATACAACTTGCAATATGAATAATTAAACAAATAGAAAGTAAGCTGAAAACATCCCTAAATATAGCATGACCAACGATTAGTACATTAATAAACTGCAATCAAGTGTAACCAGTATTAGCATACAAATACCTGTTAAAGTTGGCTGATAGTGTTGTGCTCCACTCGTGCTAGCACCATAAGAACCACCACCACCAAAGCCACCGGTCTTCTTGAAAGCTATCCAATTCTCATAGTCCAGGCAGCTGGTAGGGAAAACCCGCACACATACAGAACATGCACCCTTCTTCCTTAAATATGTAAGGATACAAGCTGTGTGGAACTTATGTGAACAAGGCAGTGCTAGCATGCAGCTCCTTGACAGATCGTACAGTTGTCCCCATCCTCAAGGGTCTTCAAAAAAGCTTCTGAGACAGGTGGTGTAGGTTGATCCGCAGGTAGCATTGCGGACCATTTTTCATGATGGCAGCCCTGAGAAGGCACCCGAATCTGGTAAAGTGGATATTTTGTTTCAATACGGTAGCCCTCTGGATTAGTAATATGTATCAAGACAAAAGGACGTTTTTCTCCATCAACAATAGCAAAAGTCTCATCCATGATAAATTGAGTAGCTAGCATCTTGTCCACCTCGACGTGATCAAAGCGAAAGTCGGGTCTGGCACGAAGAAAAATCTCCCTGATACATATAAACTGTTGCTTAACAAACTAGAATCGAACATGGGACACACAATTTACTTAACTCTGACTTGAAGGAATATGCAAACTCCAGATAAAACCTTCGTATAATTATATGTATGTGCATGCAGATTATGGCTTGGTTGCAACAAAGGATGCAACAGATTAGTACACTTCATCCTTAAATATTTCAACAATCAAGAGCGTTGAAACTAATTCAACTCTGACTCTTTACTTTTAACCAGGTTAACTCTATAAGATTGTCCTTGAAGAACTCAAGACTCTGGTCATAAGACCACACACGTCGGTAGAACCAGAACTTTTCCATAGCGTTAGTACACCGTTATCTGCAGTAATCCTATACAAAGCATGGAATGCATTTGTATAGTTTCATGAAGCTGATTTAAATGATAAAACTCCTTTAGTTTATCACTAGAACACAAGAAAAAAAAATGGACATTCTAGAGATACTTGTATATATGACAAATTTGTATATCAACAGAAACGAAATCAATGGTTTCGACTAAAACTTACAATCTTACATAAAGATGATTCAAAACTATGAAGTTCCTTCAATTTATCATTACTACACAGACACAACCACGGATATAATAGTTGCATAATATGCTCATATCGAAATTTGTAACTAAGAGATACTCAAACTACAATTTCAAATGAAACTCACATAATTTTGTTTCAAAATTTTGAAGTTTCTCATTAGTTTACATACACAGATTTATATACATCATAAAGTCTAAGTCATTACACACTAAATCAATAGTTTTTATCATAAATAATGTCAATGTAATTTGTACATCAAAAACACACACAATCATAACTGTCACTCAACTAAATCAATCTTCGAAAGGTCCATTAATTATAAACTCACAAGCATGAAACCAAATCAGAGACTACAAACCTATATATATACTGTAGTTATATACACACATATATATTTAACGAGCTTGATGAAGTAACAAATTAAGCTTCAACCTATTTAAATTCGAATTAACATTAAATTAGCAACAATAAAAGTAAGCAGAGCTAATAGAAATACTATAATTTAACAATCGGTAAGCTATACAAACTATATAAATACATATACACATATATAGATACAGCTACAAGTACAGATAAGAGAAAGTTAACGTTAGATCACCTTGAAGAGAGAGAGACAGAGAGAGAAAGCGTGTGTGTGTCTTCTGTCGTCGGAGATGGGGGTATGATCGGAGATGATGACTGACACCAGAGATGAAAGAGATAGATTATGTGTGTGAGAATGTGTATATGTTAGTCTGGGTGGGTAATGAAAAGGGAGGAGCGATTGGAGAATGATGCGCGTCATATGTTTTCTTTTCACGAAATGATTAAAAAACCATTCCACATATATATTCTTTAGATGATAACATCAGATCTTGACCATAGATTGGATTGATCTGATGGCCACAAGCCCACAAATTAAGGGGTGTCGTAACACGACCATCCCAAAAATAGGGTAACCCGACCAGACATGGGTCGCCGTTAATACTGCGGACCTACTGTCTGTTATGGTAAGTCTGACAGAAAAAAAAAGCAGACCACGTCTTCATGTGAGAGTATTAACAGCGACGTCACCGCTAATACCTGGTCGTGCCCAAATTAATTCCTTGTATACACACAAATTTTGATATGAATATTTACCGTAGTATTATATTATTTTTATAATGTTTATCAGTACATTTCAGATCTGTTATTCCTTTTTAACATTTCCTTTTCGCACACATTTCAAGACTATCATTCATGATCCATCTACTCCATTTCTAACTTAATTCTAGATCGAACTCCAAACGGTATGTATTTCAATATCTTTAACGTTTAGTAGTGATTTTCTATTTTTATACTACTTATTATTGCTGCTAATGGTTGTCGTAAATTCGTATAACTGATTGAAACCTCGGTTGTCGTAATAATTGATTGGGACATCTCTTCTCTTCACTTTGACTGCAGCATCAAATCTTCTTCTTTTTCTTTTTGTTATTTATGAAGACGGTGAATAACAAAAAACATATGTCTTTTCAATATTCTTTATGGTTATTATTATTTATAGAATTATAGCTTGTAAAATCATAACTTAAAAAGATAAGTTCAAAATGAGGTAGATTTTATCTGAATCTTTATGGTGGTGTTATTTTCTAGTTTATATCCTGATGATTATGATGTGGCTATTTTCTAGTAATAATCGATTAATTTTCGATTTTGTTTAACTTTTAGGTCTTTATAATAATACATTTATTGTTTATAATATTATTTTATATTATTAATTATTTTATATTATTAATAATCGCTTAATTATCGTTTTGTTTAACTTTTAGGTCTTTATAAATATACATTTATTTATTGTTTATAATATTATTTTATTATATTATTAATTTCTTGTAGTTATATGTTTCTCTGATTTGGATTTAATTAAAAAAATAATTTTTGTTTGTCTTATTTTCATCACAATTAAATACTCCAGTTTCTGTATAAATTAGGTATCTATTTTCTAGCCGATCTTATATAAAACAAACTAACTCAGTTTTTATATTCAATTAAAATAACCCATCATTATAAAAATTAAGATAATTACACATACATATATATGTGTATATAGTAGTGATGTATATACTTTCTCTTCGTAATACGTGTGACGTCACTCACCGCCCGATCTTGAATATTTTTGTAATCTCATTTCCTTTTTTTCTTTTGATAACAAAATATAGGTCTGATTTGAAGTAATCTAAAATTTAGCAGAAAGAAATTGATGGCGTTTGATTTTTTTATCATCGATCCATCCATCAAATTCCGATCATGGTTTCACCGTTTAAAAATGAAGTAAGTTATATTTTTTAGTCATTTTATTAGTTTACCTTTTAATAGAATGAATATTTTTCCATTTATCATTTCATTAGTATAATATCTGGTTATATTTTGTTATTTTCATCAGTAAAAATATATAAAAAAATAAAAAGAAGTGTTTTTCATGTTATTAAATAAGTTGACTATTTGATCACTTCATTTATGATAATTTAGTTTTCAGACCCGGGTGGTTTAAAAAGAAATTGTTTATAGCTTTCGTTTAAATATGTGGTATATATAAGATAAGTTACAGAGTATATCCGTCACATCCCTAAATCGGGGGCGAGACGTTCATGAAATCGGAACATAAGGGAAAATGAACGACCACTAAACGTGTCGTTTTTGAAATACATTTACAAATAACATTGTTTTGACAAAGTTGATAGTACAATACTTGAAATGAAATTCGTTATTGGAAATCATCATATTATTAATAAACAATATAATAAAAATACATTAATAATATGATGCCAGTAGCTTCCCACAAATCGGAACTTGATGCTGAGGTACTAAATGATCGTGTGGTGTCTTATGCAGAAACAGATCAAAAGTTTCGTAAGATAAACAGTTTCGTAAGATAAACGAAGCTGAGAAGATCCTATTTAAATGCGAGGATGAAAGGTAAATTTGCTTTATACCACCCACGTGAATATTAAACTAAAAGAGAGTAACTAGTTAAGAGGTAAAGTAGTTCAATTTTTATGTCAGGTATGAAGAGGAGATGTTTTTGGTGAAATTAAATTCAACTTTTAAACGTGTCGTGGTGAAGTTATTGAACATCAACTGAAACACTCCTCAGATTCCTTTACGTATGAAAAATCATTTCTCTGGTATACAGATTATCTTCCTTCTTCTTTTGGTGTGTGTGTGTGTATATTGGTTGGTTTTGGGGGTGGTGGGGGACACAACTCACAGAAGTAATTTTATATTTATGTGGTCTGATGTTAAATAATTTATGAGCAGCCACATGGAATCTATAATATGTGATCCTGAGAAACTTGAGAAGAAACTTCGTAAGACATGTCGTCTTGCAGACCTTGTCGTAGCATTGCCAGTTATTTTAGCTCGTATCAACCACATACGAGAGTATTTCAGAAAGTCTACTAAGAAGAGGAACAAAGTTATGGCTGACATATTTGCAAAGCACCATTACAAGTCTCTTGATCATAGTTTACCTTCGTGACGTCTTAAACATTTAAGGAAGAGGTCAAGTGTTTGCAAAGCAACTGTGTTCTTAGACTATTTAATTCTTGGTCATCGACGGAATAGGTCAAGTTTTTTCTTTTAATTTTCCTTTGCATTTAGCAATACGCATTTACTCTTGGGAGCCGATGTCTTAAACATCGAGGGAATAGGTCAAGTTTTTTCTTTTAATTTTCCTTTGCATTTAGCAATATACATTTACTTTTGGTGTTGCCAACTTTTATACCTAAAGCGCTAGTTGTTTAAAAACCAACTGTTAGTCAGTCCTGCCATTGTTAAGGGGGGCAATTTGCTTTTCTTGCAGTTATTTCTTTTAGAAGGTTACTTGAATGGTTTCATTGATGTGCACGTAGCACTTTTAATATGTTTCATGTCCCAAATTTCAGTTCTATTGTTAACTGATATCAATGAAGTTGAAAGTAAGGAATGGGCTGCCATCTTTTATACTTTTGTGTCTTCGATTCTTCCTTGCAGGATCCAGTAATAACATGTTTCATTATTCAAGATCATGTTTTATAACAATTTGTTTGGGGCAATTGATCACCTTTTATATCATCTTCTTTATCACAAAACAGTTGAGGTTTTCATAGTTTCTAAAGTTGAAAGATAAGTCGAGCCTATTTGGTTCCCCCTACACATGCATACTTAATACTTACCAATCTCATAGCAGTTCAATGATCGATTTTACATATGTTTGACCCCTGTTACCATGTACTACTGCCAGCACACTGCAATGTATACACGGACAATGGTCAGTGTAAACTGTGAAATAACTTCTTAGAAGTGGTTCTATACTCTCTGTCAGGCCCGGTTGTTGACATGTGCAACCGGCACTAATGAGCAGGGCACAAATATTTCAAGGGCCTCAAATTCATAGTCTTATATATATATGGCTGGACAATAAGTTAATAATATTTAGATTTGTTGAAGCCCATATGTTATGTTATACTCTAATTTTTATACATTATCTATATAGTGAATAATAAATAAAATTTTGACGGTAATATGAAATAATTTGCTTCCGATAATACTAAAAGAATGACACTATTTCAAGAGTAAATTTTTTTTGATAAAGCATTTAACAACTATTTCTTTTCCAACATTATAGTTATAGTTATTTACTTATTTTGATACTTCTATATATGCATGTATATCACTTTGTTTTTATTATTAGTGAAATTTTTTAGTATATTTGAAGGGCCTTACTTATGTTATTGAGTAGGGTACCTAAAATTAGCGAGACGGGCCTGCTCTCTGTATTGTTTGTGGCTCACAAATTTGTCAACGAAAACATAGGAATAATAAATTAATAATGAATAATGTTTGCATGTAGAATTGTAGGTAGTAAGAGTTACCAGAGTGAATGCTTTAATTGATGGACAACTGGACACGATGCGTAGAAGTGTGTTTCTGGAGGTGAAATTTACATTTTCCAAGTGTAGTAAGGCTTACAAATCCTTTGAACTGGTGGTCATCAATAATAAGCACATGACACCAACAGAGAGATAGGTGTATTAACTGATTCAAATAAAAGAAAAAAGAGGGTAACCTATACCAATAATCGCCACGGTAGTCATCACATAAGCAAAACGTAAATTTCTTGAGGGTATTATTGTTTGATTTTGACAAATAAAGTATGATTTGGTCAAGCTCAACACAGGTTTGATTGACGTCGTTCATGGAAAGAGAAAACTTATCGATTGGTTGAACCTGGTGACGTCTAACAAAATTTGGAATATAGTCGAGAAAGATTGGCCCATTTTGTTTAATTTCTCTTTTTCATACGAAGGTAAATTCTCTCCGGATGGGACAAGTACTATTTATTATCATCACCAATATTGAAGGCAAGTTTCAGAATGTTGGTCCAAGTGTTCCTCCAGCTCCTCGAGAGGATACTCGTCCGCACTTCATCTTCAATAGATACAAGACATAGGATGTTTTCGATTATGGGCTGGGGGAGGGCACTAAGTCTATCCGGACAAGAAGCACATCGTTGAGCTTTCATATTTACCACTCAATAATTAATTCTGCATTCAGAAACTATGATCAAGATATGGTTTTAATTAATGGATTCACGAAAAGTAATTGACTACTCTTAAGATCGCTAGATATCTTACGATCACAAACAGTCAAAAACTCCTAGCTTTTCTTCGGTCTCGTTAATTAGACAAAACTACTACTCTTATATTGTCCGACAAAACTACTACTCTCATATTGTGTCTTTCGCTTCTGTCGATCTAAAACAAATAAAGGCTTTACTTGCTATCGTCTCGAGCGAACGAATGATGAACCAAAAAGGGTTCTTTTGTTTTCGTTTTTCTTCCTTTCGTACGATCCAAAAATTTTTTTGAAAAGAATGTGGTTTTCAATTAATTTAAGTCATCTATCTCTCTCCCTTTTCAACTTTCTATATTTAACAAAACTTATCTAAAATAATTTTTCATAATTATTCATTAATTTAATTCACTAGATAGCTAACTATTTTTTCTCTTGTACATGATTACCCATTTAAATCCAAATTTTTTCAAAATATAGATGTATATTACCAACAAACCTAAAGTATAGATGTATATTCCAGCAATAAAGTTTCATTAGTCATTTTCATTAAATTGATTGTAATTTGTTGGAATTTTGAATAAATTTGACTATATTATGGAAAGGGGTTGATTAATTGTTGGTCATTATAAAAAAATATGGGTTTTCTTTTTTTCGGAATTTGGGTTTTATTTTTTTAAGAGAGAGAAGCGGTTTTGAATATTTGTATATGAGAGAAGCAAGTTTAAAGGTGATGGTCCGTTATATACAAATTTGAAAAGTTTGTTGGTAATAGTAATATACATCTATATTTTGTATTTTAATGAGCAACCATGTACAATAGGGAAAGTACGTTATTGTGATTAATCCTTCTCACTTAATATATTGTATATAATATTGTTAATGAAATTTTTTATAACGTACATCTTTTAACTTTTAAAATAACTCCAATACCCATTTTACATCTATTACATTCACATTAATAACCACATCCACCATGGCACCGCCACCACCACTCATCATCACTACATCACGCGGTACCCCTCTCGTATTATAAATTAAAAGGTAAATGCACAAAAAAGTAACATATTTTCTAAAGTTTCGAAAAAGGGTAACATATTTATTTTTGATTATTAAATGGATTACGTTTTCAACTAATAAGCAATAAAGGTAACATTATCAATTTTTAACGTTAAACGTTTGTTAAGTGCTAATGTGACATTTTATTTTTTTTAAATATATTTTACACAAAAACTAAAAATTATAAATTAGATTTAGATAATCATTAAAAAGTTTAGAATTTGAAAGGCTTGAGAAGGTATTTTAAATAGATAGAAGTGATTTTTAATGTTTTTTTACATTGTTTTTTTTCATTTTAACTTTTTTATAATATTTATTTTTAATAATAAAAAAAAAAACAATCTAAAAGATAAAATATAAAATAATTAATTAACTTGCACATAATTTAGCTCTGTATGTACTGTGTACAGTCTCCAATCCACGACCTTCGATTCATCCTTAACATCAATTTAATTCCAAATAAAAAGTTAAAAAATAAAAAAAATGGAAGAAGAGAAAGCAGCAGCGTACTACGACGAGCTAACACGCAAAGGTAGTGGCGCCGCTAGATTCAAACAAGGCCTTGGTTTCTCAGACGATAACCGAAACGACGTCGTACCGGAACGAGCTTCCGCTCTTCCTTCTTCATCATCTTCTTTCCTCAGTGGCTTCATTAAAGCTTCAGATAATTCATCTAATAATGTTCCGAAAAAAGTGCAAATTGAATCTATTCAGAATAAGCTTAAGAAAAAACTACCTAGGGTTTCAGATCATCATACAGATAATAGATATAGAAATATAGATATAGATAATAGAGATAATAGAGATAGAAGGGATAGAGATACATATAGAGATAGAGATAGAGATAGAGATAGAGATAGAGATAGAGATAGAGATAGATATAGAGATAGAGATAGATATAGAGATAGAGATGGAGAGAGAAGAGAGAGGGATGGGGATAGAGAGAGAAGAGAGAGGGATGGGGATAGAGATAGAGAGAGGGGAAGAAGGAAGAGGAGTAGAAGTAGAAGTGTATCGCCGTCTCGAAGAAACCGGAGATCGGAAAAGAGGAGGGACGATGATAGAAAGGAGAAAAGTGACAGGAAAATCGATTATGCGAAATTGATTGATGGATATGAACATATGGTAAAATACTTATTCTTAAAGACTTTGAATTGTTATGATTACTACTATAGTTTAATTAGTGTATTTTAGATTTGTTTTCATGGAAATCGAGATGATATTTGTGCATTTTGATTCATGAATTCAATAGCATTTCTTGATAGTATTGTTTATATGTGTTTCACTGTACTCTATTATCTTGGCATGTAATGGATTAATGGTTGACATCTTGGGACTTTTGGGCGTATGAAGCAACTAACAGTTTTTAGAATGTGATGAAAAACAGTAGTTGTTGACGTTTTACGCTTTGTTGTTCACATTCTTGTTATAGATTAACTAGCAATCTTGTGGATATGTAATGAAAAGTACTAGTAGTTGGCATTTGGATATTCTGTACTTGATGTTCTTATTGTTATTATTTTTAACCAGTTTTGTGAATATGCAAAAGGAAAAACGCTAGTAATTGACATTTTTGATATCTTTTGCCTGCTTTCTCAAAAATCAAATAATGGAATTTCTGGCTAATATGTTAGAAGCAACACTTCAGCTGTTAACATGCCAGCTTGGGCAAGGACGTAATTGTGAAAAGATAAATGCAAAACAAAGGTCATTATGGTTGACGCCACGTTTTTAAAATCACTTGAGATTCCTTTTAGAATAATTATTGTTCGCCGTTTAAAGCTTAGTTGATTATTCTTTAGGTTCAGCCATATAGTAGGGACTGGTTACCTGATTAGTGATTAGATAGGATCATATTTTTTTTGTTTTTGCTTGTTACCAACCAAGAAAGCTAGTGGAAGTTATACTCACTTGTCCATAGTCACTAGCTGCTGCCAGGTGCTATATGTTATGCTGTCTACAGGCACTTACCAATGTGTGTTGTGTTGTATATAGTCACCAGCGGAAAGGGTCAAAGCGAAGATGAAACTTCAGCTTTCTTCAACTGGTAAGTTTACTGTACATGAATATAGCTGATTATTGCTTTATTTACCTAACTCCTGCCACTAAGGTGAAGACTTTGTTCTATTTCAACTCTGTAAATGGAATCCTCTTATTCTGTTTGTTTATGATGTTTAGTTATACCCGTGTATTTTTTTTGTTCATTAAGCTATTGGTTTGGATTTGTAATTAGGAGTCATTTTTATCTTTTCTTTTCTTTCTTCAAATGTATGCCTTTCTATACAGCCAATTTTGTGTAACATCTTTATAAAATGAAATTGTTGGTACAACATTATCTTTGTGAAAGTCTCTTAAACACATCCTAAACTTTTTGCCCGATTATATATCTGCCTGAAATTTGTGTGTGTGTATGTGTGTGTGTGTGTGTGTGTGTGTGTTTGCATCATTGGTAACATGTCTTTATGATCTGTTTCGTTTGTAGCTAAACAGGATGAAGCAACTGGCATGGGCTCAGGATGGGAGAGGTTTAACTTTGACAAGGATGCCCCACTTGATGATGAAGAGATTGAAGGTTGAATTTTTATGAATATTTGCCTAGATATGTTTTACACATTATTAATTTATTTGCTTTTGTTCATTACATGATCATGATTTTAACGCCATGAACATCTCTGCCTTATCCTATCAGAATTGCCACATTTGTGTGACACATTTCAATAAAACCGTTTTGACTGTTTGTCGTATGTCTAAACTCTAACCCTTCAATTTAACTAAATAAAGTAATCTTTTATTGAAAAAATTAAATAAAGGAATCTTGCTGGTTCTTTTCTATATCACCAGCTTGTATTGTACTAACAAAAGCAGGTTACTATAACTTGGAACATTTATAACAATGAAAACATTACAATTTGTATGAGATATCTTGGAAAGTGCAGTAGCAAAATGTTCATACTGAGGAGGAAGTATTACTGTATTAGATGTGTATACTCATATTTTTATTTTGCATCTTTCAGCTGCAGAAGATGATGGAGCCTTAGTAAAGCACATTGGCCAAACTTTTCGGTTTTCTGCTGTGGAGGTACACATGCATTTTACAACTTTTTTGTTCAAATGAACACATTAATAGTCAACAAGATATGTTTTGGATAACGAGTGTATGTTTTGGACATTATGAAGGCG
Source organism: Erigeron philadelphicus (assembly GCA_024320915.1). Lineage (NCBI taxonomy): Eukaryota > Viridiplantae > Streptophyta > Magnoliopsida > Asterales > Asteraceae > Erigeron > Erigeron philadelphicus. Next base: position 30,208,071 of record JANDBE010000048.1, read on the forward strand.
AGAAGGGAGGAGAAGATTAAGGCTACTCATGATGAGGCTATGTTTGGAACTTCATCACTTGCACCACCTGTTGATTCAGATAGTGAATCAGAACGAAATGACCAGGCAAGAGAAAGTCCCGAGCCTGCCCCTGTTGCAAGTCTTATAAGTGATCAGGTGCGTGAGTATATGTACTTCAATATAGAGGTGGCAATACTATCTGTCCTTCACTCTTAACTTAAGGAAGCTCGTGTGATGAGATGTTTGGTCAAGTCGACTCATTTGCTCTATATAAAAGTGGTTCGATTTCAATCTAAATGGGTCAAATAGGTAAAGCCAATAAACAATTAAATGATAAAGGGAATGGGTCAAACTGTGAAAACTGGTTCGAAATATATTGAAATGCATAAAAACCTTCGAGATTGTATAAATTGAGAAATTATTAATTATAATCGTAATAATCTATCACAACACAGTATTCATTTATTAATTTAAAAACGAAAGACATTAAAATACCATTTGTGGGTGTTCTGCCCAACTTGACCCAACCCGTTTTGACTAGTATTGGAAACCTTTTTATTTTGATATGATCATGTTTTGATTCATTACATAACTTACATGTGCTTAACATATTGCCCATAACCAAATTGGGGCTGATGATGTGGATTTTTATTGCCATAGGTTCGGTCAGCGCAACAAGGCTCGTGGCGTGACCGTATTCGCAAAGCGTAATTGAGGATGATTGCTGAAACTTTTGATTTTATTTAAAGTTTAATTTAGTTTGTAGTTTGTAGCTTGTATTTGTAACAAAATGAAATGCTGACAGTTGCTTTTTTTCATGGTTTTCATTGTACACCATTTATGGGAGAATTGAAAAAATTAAGGAACATGGTGTTACTTCGTTTTTGGCTTTTGCACGCAGTCACGCAGACTTATCACAGTTTCAAATAGTACAGAAATGATGCAAGTGTTGTTTCAGAAATACATATTTACAATAAGGAAGTTCCATTGTTCGGATTTGGTTCATAATTCTGGTAAGTCTATTTTATCATACACTACATGTCACTCTAGTAATAGACATGGAAGAAATAGAATAATAATCCTGCCAAAACATGAAAGTATGGTGATGTCTGGTAATAAAATTTTTAGGTTTATAATACTAGCTAGATTAGTGGATATCATCAGTTCTGGACTTCTGGGAACTTTCACTAAGTGAATATGAAACTATGAAAGTATAACATATAAGATGTCATATACTCATATATACTTTTCTAATGTTAAAATGTTATAAAGTATATATATTAGTCTTAAGTCAATCATTCATAAAAAGAAGTCTATTTGGATTGTGTTAGGAATCTGGTGATTCCTCTATGGCTCTATCCCAAAATAAGTGTTGGTTTGATAAAAACACAATGTTTCAAGTGATAATTAATTATACATGGTATAGTGATAAGATTATAAGATTGTTCTCCTTTTTAAACATACCTCTAGAAATCAGAATTTTACAAAGTTATATCAAAAATAAAATGGTAAAGTTAATTTATAATTTTATGCTTTTATTATTAAAAAAAATCTATTGTTATTATTATGAATGTTTAAATTAAGTCTACCAGTTGGACGCGCTGTAACATAAGCCGTTGACACGTATATTTAAGTCGTCTAGAAGCTTAGCATATTTTCTTTCTTCTGGCTTTGTGGCTGACTTGATCAATGGCCAAATTTTTTACTTAAAATCCCACTAAAATAAAATAATAATTAGAAGCTATAACTGATGGAATATCTAAACCCCGGTCTTTGTTGATACTATATCTTTAGTGGCGTTCAAGTTGCTAATATGATATCTTAATATTTTTATATAATAACAAAGTGTTTATAATGGTGGCCTATTAGCAACTCATATATAACTTAAAAGTGGCCAGTGGATAACTTTCACATTGTTCTCAATGAATAAACCAACTTGATCATGAATTTTATATATGCTTTTGAAGTGATTATAGTGATATGGATATAAATAGTTATAAGATGAATATTTTCATAATAACTATTTAACCTCAACAATAAAATAAGATCAATATATTTATAGCTGTTATTCGAGTGTTGTCTAAAGGGGTTTCGGTTAATGGTGCGCTATGGAAGAATTGGATAGTTACCATTTGGATTGTTTAATTAATATGTTTGGTTTTAAAATATGAGAATTAAATTCACCGGTTCATAAGTAGATTAGTTTGTGTTGTTTTCTGTAATTTTGAATTTTTATGTCTTTAGGCCTCTAATATCTTGTTTCACACTCATACTTAATACTTCAATAGTAATATTCTTGTCATTTAAGAAAGACACCTTAACAAGTTTGTCACTTAAAAAAAACTACTTTAATAAGTATACAATTTACCTTAATAAGTTACAGTAAAAAATTTAAGTAATTAAAAAAAAAAATGTTGAGTTAGTTTATTTAAATATTAAGTTGTTCCCTTCAATAAGACCAAAATCGTGAAAGTAGGAGTGATGACCAAGTCATTACCATTTGAGGCCTTTCTTAAAGGAGGCACTTTTCTAAAGGGTGACACTTAGCAAGACGCCGTCAAGTTATCCAATATTAACGCGTAATTAACACATGTTACCAACTCTGAACTCTCTATATATACATTCAATACTCAATTTCATAGTATAATTCTCATTTCTAACCAATAAACACATAAATTTATCACCAGAAACACACATACCTTACACAATCACGTTCATTTCTAGCCTAAAACACAATTTGTAAGAAATTAGGAGATGGGAGACTTGGGAAAGCAACCTATGGGAATCGGAGGATGCAGTCATAAGACTAACGGACCTTCTTTCGACAACCTTCCAGCAAACCGATGGGAGATTAAGAAAAGAATATTGAAAGAACTGATATTTGGAGACGGGAAACACATCACCAAGTGCGGGGGTGGAGATGGAAGAGGCAAACATCCAAGAAGCAGATGGCAGATAAAGAAGAAACTACTCAAACAACTGTTTTCCGTGACGACGAGTGTTTAGCATATGGTTCATGAGTTTAAGTCCCCTGACACTTTAGCGTAAGAAAATAAATTCCGGGTGATTAGCTTTTTCCACTTTGTATTTTGTTATTTGATTCAATTTAGCAAAATAACAGCTCAAAAGGGCTCTAATGTGAGAAGGCACGTTTCATGTACTTGTATGTTTATAAATGATATATTATATATACAAGTCTATATGGATGTCGAATACAACTAAACTCGAAACTCAACTAAAAAGTATTGAATTTTATACAAGAAACTTCAGAATTGAAGCAATAAGCACTAGCCTTTGCTCACAACAAAGATCAACATAAACTTAAAAATCAGAAAGAATACAAGTTGATATCTGGATGAAGCTATCAACTAGAATATATTGTAAAAATAAAGATTACACAAGAAAGTCAAATTACTAACTAAAACAAAATGAATGGGGAATCTTTCCAGGTCCTATTTCTAAACACAAAATTGTGTTAGATCTTTACTATAAATTTTTCATATTTCATGCACTAAAAGGAAAAGAGGGAGGATGCATACCTAAATAGAGAGACACAATAGCAGTAACTGTATATTATGAAGAGAAATTTCCAATGTCCCCTGAAGGGAGACCACGTTGTGCACGTTTAATTGATTGAAGAAGACCTTTTGCTTCTTCTTTCTCCTGCAATTACAATTAAATGTGTCAAATAAGTTTATGCAGCTTTCACCTTTTAGGGGGTTTCTATAAAGGTGGCAAAATGATATTATATTTGGTTATCTGAGTTTACCAAATTTGGTTGAACACCTTAATGTTTTTTTCCAAAAAGAATAACGCTTTCCATAGGGATTATTTAGTATAGTATGACTACAAACAGTAGATAATGTTCAACAATAACAGATTCTTCTAGAACGAAGGGTTCAAAGCTTGTTGAAACCTCTGAAAAACTTAATTTGGGCAACTTTTAACCACTATCTTTTATGAACCTCTTCTCTCATTTTTTTTCAATTTTGAACTTGCCCAATGAATCAGTTTGACCAACAGCATTGCCCGGAAAGACTCGTTTTTTATATCCAAAAACAAATAGATCAAGAACGTATGTTAAAATGGTTAAGAAAACAAATGCAAAAAATATGAAACTTACAGGGCCATTATAATCAAGAATACGAGTGCAATACACTTCAGCTTCTTCATATCTTTTCTGAGCTCTGTAATGCTTAGAAAGAAACAGAAGAGCTTGAACCATATTTGGTCCTTCTCGTTCTTCATCTTCCATTCTTTCCAAATCTTTCTTATAATAGAATGCAGCCTCTTCAGTTTGCCCCAGCTCATTATGCAGTTGAGCTAGCTTATTAAGAGCAATCGCTTCTCTATCATTACAGCCAGCCGCCCTTCTATAACACTTTATTGCCTCCTCAAGCATACGAAGTTGGTCTGTTTCATAGCAATGGGCCATAGCTATCCACAACCGAGAATCATTAGGCTGCAAAGACACTGCTTTCTTAAAATAATGAAGGGCGTAATAGGGCATTCCCATCATCTCATAAGCTTGTCCTAGCCCATACCATGCACGATAATCACACGAGTTTATATCTACAGCGCGCCTGTAAGCATCAACAGCAGCTGGGGTATTTTTCATCTCCACATACTCATGCCCCATCAAGGTCCATGCCGATAAATATCTTTTATTTAATTTAAGTGCCCTCCTAAAATACATAACCGACTTCTCATGAAGACCCTTCAAGCTGTAGTAATTACCAATAATGCAACAGGACTCGGGTCGGTATTTATCCGTCATAAAAACTTGGTGAGCAAGATAACTTAAGCCCGAACAGCATTCTTTTGCATACAACACATTAGAGTACATGTCCATGTCGTCAACACGATATGGGTCGATTCTAAGAAGTTCTTCGAAGATAGCCTCAACTTGTTCAAACTCCCGCATATTGTATTGGGCTTTAGCAATTTGGGCTTTTATGTAGTTACTAAACCTAAAAGTTGTTTGCAAGTACTGGTACTTACGTAAGGACGGATTGTACATCCGTAATTCATGATACGTGATTGCAAGAAAGAAGTCTTTCATCCAATGGTTATTAAGTGTAAGACTGTTAAGTGTCTCAATTGTAGTGCATAGGGATTGCAACTCTAACCATGCACTCCAGTTCCATGGGTAGCTGTTAACAGACTCAACAAGTACGGTTCGAGCAAGATTCTCGTTACCTTTTTCTTTGAGAACAAGACCATATAAGTAAAGGCCAAAAGGGTCAATTGTCCCATTTTTATAAACTGTAGATAAATCTCGTTCTATGGACCCCAGTTCCCTATTCACAGCCTCACTCTTACCCAAAGGTCCCTCAAGCTCGATGGTTTCTTCTTCTTTTCGTTTTTCACCAGCCTGAAAGAACCAACAATCAAGTATAAGCAACACATATAAGCCACTTTACCTTAACAGAGATATAGTTATATTAGGCTCGAGAAACACGTAAAACAGTATTCCTTCAGCATATACACTTGCGTAAGATCTTTTGTTGAACTTTCAGAAAAGAAGGAAAAAAGAACAAACTAATATTAGCAGCTATATATAACAATGAAATAATAACAAGGAATACTTAAAAACATGGATACATAATAAAATAAAGTTATTTTTGGAGTCATGGAATGATTATAAAACAAACTGAATAGTATGAACAAAACCTGTTCAATGCTAATGATGTATATTGCAGAACAGATATAACTTTATTTGTTGCACATGAAATAAATTGTATAACTTGCCAAGTAAAGGTTATGAAGATCAGTAAAAAGATCTAGAAAGAATAGGTTCATTCATGACTTATAAGGATCACCAGATGAATATAAAAAAAATGTCAATTGTCAACTAATGAAGCAACAAACACCTTAGAATATCTTTTCTGTTTACCTTTTATTAGCATCGTTTTTACATATATATATGATTCATTACCAATAGAACAGAAACCTGCTTTTCTTTCTAGAACTTAGATAACCAAGGAGTGCACTATCGAAGGATTTGGCTCATCATGTTGACACTATTGTCTTCAGCCTCTACCTCCTAGTACTCGGTGAAGCATAAAAAGACAATGGGAATGGTAGAAGGAAAACAAAGAAACAGGAAGAGATCAATAGTCATTAGAATGACTCATTTTTGCATTCATAATTATTAGCAATCACAACATCTTGTTACCATATGCATCAATAACTACATGCCATCGTGAATTTGAGCATATCTTTTCTCGTTTCTCACAACATTGTGCTACTGACCAAGATTTACATGTCTGCCAAAGTGATTTGTACGAAACTTTTTATTTATACACAAACAATTACACAAGTGTGGACTATTTTACCTTAACAACCCAATACTGGAACAGAGTATTGTAAGGTGGCATAGTCCAAAACAAATTATGGGTGACTCCAAACACCGCTTTTATTGTTGTGCGTTAATCAAACGTTGTTAAGGACAAATCAAATCAGATTTTCATTAATAATAAATTTGATCTGCAAAACTCTGTTTGTTAAAGTACGACACACGAACTAACACATTCACAACTACATCTTCTAAACTAAATCACCCCCTAGCATCGACTTACTTACTAGCATTTCATCAAACATTTGGCAGACAAAAATAAAGAACATTTTCAACACGTAATAAAAACACACAAACATTCTATCAATTTAAAGACACTTCAGCAAGAAAACGTACCAAATAAAGAGCGTAACATCTCAAGAACAAAGCTTTTTTCCCCTTTTGATCACCCAAAACATGAGCAGCCCTCCTATACTCCCTGCAATCAAAATACGATTTCGCAAGTAAATAAATATCCAAATCCACAGCCTCATTCTCCCCCACGGCCTCATTCTCCTCCTCGAGCAACGGAGTAGACACGTAAGAGGTTCCAGCCACCGGAGTACAATTAACCTCATCGGTGGCACGAAAACGACGCCGTATGCTTGAACAATCACGCTGCAATAATCTTGTTTGTGAAGGTGGATACTTTTCTGGATCTTGTTCAATACCCACCAATTGTTCTGCAGCCCTAATTATATATATCCACACACACATATTATTATATTAGAGTTGAAATTTAAAAAAAAAAATGGTAAAAGGGTTTTAAAATTGAAGAAAAAGGGTGTCAGAAAATGCATACCATTTGGATGAAGAATAGAGACAGCGATCTGTAAGTTGACGGATTGCAGCTCGGAGTTCATTCCGGCAAGTTTCTTTTGTTACACCCATCGCTCCCACTGTTTTGTATGTGTGTGTTTGTGTGTTTGTGTGAATGTGTGTGTGTTTTTTTTGAAAGTGTTAAAGTGATATGAGTGAGTGGCGGTTTTGGTGAGTTTTTTACCTATGAAATTGCTTGTCTATCTTCAATCTTCATTAAAAAAAAAAATTAGTGGGATAATTAGAGCATCTATAATAAAAATAATATAAATTAAAAGTATTTAATTTGTCACATAATTTTTCTATTAATTTTTAGCTATTAAAAAGTTATTTATTTCAATAATGAAGTTTTTTAAGACTAAACTCATATTTTTTTCATAAAAAAAGCTTTTTAACTCAATAATATCAAGCTATTAAAAAACAATTTCTTTAAAAAAACCTTTGCATCAACCTACATTGGAGATAACCTATTTGTCAACGTTAGGGTATACCATACATTAATGTGTTCATCGTAAAGAAGCTTTTTGACAAGCATATATCCATTTAAATTTTCGAAAAAAAAAACTTTTGTTGGTTGAATTTTTATTTGGCCTATCTTAAAACCTACAAAAGACATTGGTCAAACCAATTTGAGTTGGTTATTTTCAATGTATATAACATGACACTCACGTAATGTGACGGTGACGATGTGATGATAACTAGTGGTGATAATGGCAATCGGTAATAATGACGGTGTTGAATGATGTATTAGATGTAAAAGAGTTATAAATAGCTTCCAATAATTGCAAAAGGCTTCAAAATGCTCAATTAACTACTATATATCTATTATCTATATATAATAAAAAGTTAACGGTAGGTGGTGAAGAAAATTTGCCGCAATGTTGGTTTTTAATGACAAATATTTCATTGGGTTTTTAATGGTAGCTAATTAATACCAAATATTTATTTATTTATATCTATATGTGGTGGAAAATTAATAATTAATGTTGATGATATTTATTCTCTTTTATTGTGGCGTTTTGGCTTCCTGATTTAATTAAACGTTCTTTCATTGATTAAATGGTCAATATGAGTAATGGTTTGGAAGCCGAAAGAGAATAATGAGAATGATTTATTCATAATTCATTTGCTTTATGTCAGACGACTCACTCTTTCTACAAACCCTAATTCCCCTATCATAGAAGGTTAATCTTCTTGTCTTTCATTCGCTGTAGATAATGTCGGTATATCGATTCAGTAGTTTATTCTAAAGCCTTTTAGGTTTTCAGTTTTCTGACATTTATTTCTTTGTCGACTCAAACTTACACATTTGTATTTACTCTTTCTATATTGTGACAGGATCCTTCTATGACATATGTTGACGTATTTCGGATTTTAAAGTTATGTTTCATTTAAAATACAAATTATTTGGCTTTTTCTATTTTATATATGTTAATGCTCATATGTTGTTGTGAAGAAGGAAAATGAAGTCCAAATTCAATAAGTCAACTGATTAAAGTACATTCTTAT
>JANDBE010000048.1:30270298-30280666 GCA_024320915.1 Erigeron philadelphicus
TATTTACTATGTGGGTCAGTGGGTGAAACTCTACTTTCATTAATTCTTATAGGGTTTAAGAGATAAACATATAATTCAAGGAAAAGATATGATCCCACAGACTTGTAACTTCAAATAATCGAACCCAAAAGATGTGAGTAAAAACCAAGGATAATGCATCAACCAATTAATTGGATTATAATCATTTGGTAATTAAGTTTATGTAATAATCAAGCAAAACACACTTAGACACAAAATGAATGATAGATTTGATGAGAAAACATGTCTAGCATAAACAAAATTTACCAATTCCTTGGGCTTTTGAAAATGGATGATGTATATGTAAAAAGATATGATCAGAAAACAGGTCAATACGAGTCTAAATTAATCAAACCATTAGTAATATTTAACATTTTTATTTATGGTTTTTGTTTTCTGTTCAACAATACAAATAGTTTTATTGAAAGCTACATCACTATATATTTATGTATTTTCTTCCATATATATTTATGCGTTATCCATATAATGAATGATCGATAATCATATTGATATTATGAATATAGGAATGTTCGATCAGATCGAATAGAATGAAATAGGAAGAAAGTTTTAGTTAAATAATAATGCATCACATGATATGAGATATTAGTGCAAATATAACCAATGATCTTGTCAAACGTCCTAATTAAATTTACTATTATTGGTGTTGTGCGCATCGTATAGTATCAAACGCAAATTAATGATATGATTCAACAATCGATCTTATCCTGAAAAGGCCCAAAATTAAGCCAAACTCATAAACCCATTAGCAAGGACGCACGGATCGTCACAAATTAGGCATAACTTATCTTCCTTTCCAATCTAAGTATATAACCAGTGCAAACGAGATCGATTTTGTCCGATAGCCAGGATATATCTTAAGAGCGATCGCAAGATACAGTATATCATTCAGGTTGATCACAATCTTCAGTACCCGGCCTATTGTTGAATTATCCATTTTGCATGTGTTACGTTTGATTCTGTTTGAACAGGAAGTGTTTGGACCACTAGACCACTTGAGACATCAATCTTAAATAATGTACGTATCTTACTCCACATGTTGACCACCATTATATATCAAATGCAAAGCTGAGTATATCATAATATGAAAGCTTGTTACAACACCTCGCTAGCCAAATACAGTGAATGTAACATATATTGATTACTACTAAATGTATATATACTTTTTTATAAATATAAATATATATATGCAGTACTCAACTTAACGTATAGTCTATCACAATATATGTTATTCCAGCTAGCCAACCAGCCAAATAAGTTTTTAACTAAGTTATTTTTTTCAAATCATGATTATGTTACTCGCTTTACTAATTTCAAGAGCCGACTCATTTTACGAGCGCAGAGTCAAATCAGACCACTATGGTATATCTTAACTAAAGGTTTTTTTATATATAAAAAAAGTCGAAATCAAACAAATTGATGGATTAACGATTGAATATTTGAACAATCAAAATATATTCTTGCAATTTAACAAGCGTATTAAAAATAGCACTACACCAAGTTAAAATTAATTAATGTAAACAACCCTACTTTCTTCAGAGTTCCCCCCATATATAAGCAAGCCGACCAATTTCTTTTGTTAGTCAATTGGTCTTGTTTTTATTTTATTTCTTTTGAAAATCTTTGGAGTATTTCGTTTTGCAACTAAACTGATGTGGGGTGTCAAGCTTTCCCTTCTTGGAAATTACCTGCGAGGAATTACGTGGTTATTGATCGATTTCCATTTCCGTGTGTTTTTTTGGAGAGAAAGACGTTTCATATATGCCAGTATATAACCACACCACCACCGGCAATTCCATTTTCATATTATTTATGTGGTTCATCAAACCCTAAATAATAACCAGTAAAAAGCTTAATAATTTCTAAACACTTTACTTGGTAGGCTTTTCATGTTTATGTTTCTTCTTCGATCGGTTTTGTTTTCAATAATACTTCAAATTGTAACCTTTCTATATTTGGTTTTGTCAGGTGACACAGAAGCAGCAGCTAGCATTCAAGATAGATATTTCTTGAATATTTTTTGCAAGAATCTAGCACGTTATAAGCTAAAAAGTTCCATGGCTAATCGTTCTGATAGTTGTGTGAGTTTAATTTGTTTGCTTGATTAATTCTATAAATAAAAAAACCATATATGACAAGCGAGCCAAAACTCCGTTTATTGCTCCGTTGCGATTCCAACTTGATCGCCGGCAAGAACTACTTGTTATAATTAAGCTTTATGAAGTTTAATTAATTAATTTATATAATTGACTTCTTCTATATAGGACAGCTCAAGTGCCTTATCAAGTAGATCCACCAATCAATTATCGTCCACATTCATATATATAGAATATTTCATTTAATTATTACGAGTATTATTTTTCTATTGTTAAATTATTTCGTATATATTTGTGCTATATATATGTACATTCTACGAGAGCCGGTATATAGATCTGTGTATATTATATATTTGTGTGTGTGTTTTCCCGTTGAGTAATTCCTTTATATACTGTCTAAATTTTGATTCATAGATTTACTATAAAATAACATTTAGCTAGTTTATGAATTAGCAGGTCTACGCAGCGAATCCACAAGGTTACAAGCTAAGATTCTTAACTACCGAAGTTGCTTCTCCGGTGTTCACTGGGAAGAAAGGCGGGAAGGGAATTGTAGCAAGTGATGGCGGAGATATACAAGTTGAATTGATTGATAATGAAACTAATCAACTAGTCATCAATGGGCCTTTATCGTCGAAACAAGTCAAGTTAGTACTTCTTCCTGCAAATTTTGGCGATGTTTGGACGTCTTCAGAATTCAAGAATAGTATCCTAACCCATTTGGGAAAGAAAAAAAATATTCTTCTAGGTGATGATCTTTCTATAGATCTTAAATATGGGAGAGGAACTATTAGGAAAATTTGGATTAAGCATGACAAAAATCATCTCCGTAAGGTCGAGTTACGACTAGGAGCCATGATGGAAGATTGTTTCTATGAGATCAAAGAGGCAGTAACGGAACCATTTGAAGTTAAGGACCATCGCAATGAATGTAAGTAGTTTCAACTCTTGCCTTAATTGATGTTGTATAGATCTATATATATTTACATTCTTAAATATTTGGTACTAATGCATATAACTTTGTGTGTAGTAATTAGTAAGAAGCGACAACTTACACTAGATGATAAAGTGTCACAATTGAAAAATGTTGGAAGAAGAGGTCCGTGTTGTAAGAGACTCGTGAATGCAAACATCAAGACTGTCAAAGATTTTCTCAACAGGCTCTCTTCGGACCCTCTAGCTCTCCAAAAGGTAAAATCCATCTTCACTTTTTAAATAGAAATTAAAGATAACGTATATATGAAATACCGATAAATTGATCATCAATTGTGTGTAGATCTATGGTAGCAGCGGAAGAAAAAGATGGGAGCAAACTGTTTGCCATGCAAAAACGGCCATATCAAATAACAAGGTATATATGCTTTAGGAAAGGTTTGAATACTATTTTGGTCACAAACATATTGATATATATTAACCATCCTTTTTTTTTGGTTGTTTTTGAAGTGTAATGCCTGTGAATCATCAGTTGGATCTGACTCCCACGGACCAGAAATCGCACCAATTTTGGTCAACGAAGATGGTGTGACCGAACTTCCTGAAGTCAGATCATATGAGCCGATTAGTCCATCATCTAATGAAACAACGACATTTGACCAATTTGACCAACCATTTGATGCCTTTTATAATTACTATGATGATGAACTACCCCTGTACGAGGATCCATATTTATGGCAGGACTTATAGCTATAAAATCATTTTAAGAATACTATGGAGAAAGAAGCATCATAGTGTTATATGGGCTTAGAATTGAAATTAAAGATGGGACAAGAAGGTGATTGGTGTGCATGCCATCCTAGCTAGCTACTATACAACAATGTACAATAATAATGCATGATATCTATATAATTTCGTCTCGAATGAATGGAAGGTTCCATCCTAGCTACTAGATAGAGTAACATATATATGGTTTTTGAAAATTATGTGATTTATTTAGTAATTCTACATTTTTTGATATGTCTAGGAGAAATAATTTTGTTTTACCCTGAGCTTAATTCTAACTTTGTAAGTAGGAAGAAATAACAAGAAATAAATGAAATTAATTAAAAAGTATATTCAAAAGAGACGAAGAAGAGAAAAAAGTTAATTAAAGCTAGTTTTTTAAAGTACTATTGAAAGACAAAATATGAAAGGCTGTCAGAGACGACATAGTCTCACACAAGTGACACAACTAACTGCCTGCCTATCTTTTTGCATTTCGTTTCTAATAAGTTAAAAGTTAAAACATTCACATCAATCTTTATTCAGAAAATGAATTATTTACTTGAAAAGGAGTAAGCAAAACAAGGACGATGATTTCTTAAAGTTATTTTATAACTTTAAAGGTAAAGTTGTAAATTTTAGTTTTTGAATTAAAATCAAAAGTCAAAGATCTTTTGAATTTTGATTTTTGATTTCAATATAAAAACCAAAATGCTCTCAACTTTATCCTTCAAATAATAAATAATTTTAAGGTATTTTCATCCTTCTGCAAAACAATAGCTTTAGTTTTTTTTTTAGCATGGTTCGTATTTTTGTAAGTATGAACAGAAATAATATATTAATATGACAACTTAAACATGATTACGTGTTATCTAAATTCCGAACATCCTACTCGTATATAAATATATATAAATGGAATACATTGGTTTTTTTCTTAATCTCTTCTCATTTATCATTTTATTTAGATCATGTTTCACAATCATATGAATAAATTATAAACCTTACCCAAAAAGTAATAATTAATTAGTCCGTATAGTATATCATATATTCAATACCGCATTAAGGCCACTTTTTTTCAAAAGAATATAATAGTATTACTAGAGCACCAAACTTAGCTAAAGATAGAGGAGTTAAAAATATTATGACATACAATCAAAGTAAAAAAACACAAAAACCGCATACCGACGGTAAATAAACACAAAACCGCACACCAACAAAACAAAGAATATATATGACATAAACAAATGCCATCACCATAAATGAAAGAGAAAAAACGCGACAAGTTGCAACAAAATTTTGTAGAAAACAAGAACGTAACATATCTTCCTCATTTAACTTTGATCTCGGTTTTGCTTCAAAATGGAGTTTTAATCCTCTGTAAAGTACTACTATACGTACGTAAGAGTTAATATCTTTAAACCATACTACTATACTCCTATTGTTTGAAAACATTATTTTGTTGTTTTGTATACAATTTCTAAAAATGTAGTAACAAGTACTCGTAATTTTGTTCGAGGGCGGGGATAGTTGCAAAGTTGCAATCCCTCTTTCGACATGGCCGTGTGGTGGATGGTTTATATCGTAGATCGATTTCTTTGAAAGACCGGCCCATTAAAAGTTGTATTAAGTAAAATTAAATGGTGCATGCAACATTGATGTGTTATATTTCGTTAGACTTTAGTCTAAATCCAACATTTTTTTAGATTATATTTGTTGATGTGGGAGTGTGGATTTCTACTTTTTATAAACTTCCACGAATTTTACTTGCTTGAAAATGATCTTTCAAGAGAAATTCAAACTCATCAACCCTAAAAGATAGATCAAGCCAATACTTTTATAAATATAAGCATATCAAAAAGCTGTCCATTTTATCATACTCTTTTCCAAAAAATCTTTAATCATACTATATATTCACAAAAAAGTCAAATATAGTCCACAGTTAAGTCCTTAGAGCAAATTAATATAGCTGGCCTCATACACTCTCTTTTCTTCTTCTTTGCATTTTCATCTTCATCATATCTTCCCTTTCATATCGTATTAAGGTTGACATAAAGTTGTAAGCTTTCAAAATATTGTGATCGAGGATCTAATAAATCTCTTTGATCTCTTATATATATTTTCCTTCAACACTTACGGTTAAGCTATAACCCGGCCATCTTTTTGTTTTTTAGATTGGAGGAATGGCGGAAAAGTATGGTCAGAATCTTGAATTTGTGAGTTAATTATATTTTCCATCTATATGCATATATAAATATTAATTTTTTTACATATACACCAACGTTAGTACGTGGCCCAGTGCTAGCTGATCTATATATATATCTCTTGTTCATAATCGTTTAAAAAGCGTATATATCGCCAAAAGTATCGTACGTTACGAGTCCCGTCTTATCTAACCAGATCTAGATGAAGTCCGGTTTAATTTTTCCGGCAAACATATTTCGGTCCCATCCCATCATTGACGCAAATTATCTTTTGGTCAATGTGTGGCGGCTAAGCTTAGAATAACTGAACCAGTCAACTCAATCATTTTTTTGTACATTCTTTTTTTAGATATATTCATTCATAGATATTTGGAATATACTCGTAGTTTTAAATCGCATTTAATGATATCTTAGTGTACTACTTTAACAGAGTCTAAATTTAATCATTCTCTGGTGACATTTTTGTTTCTTGTTTATAATTATGTCTAAATTTTCTCAAAATTAATATAGATTAAGTTTTAGTTTGGAGCCACCGATCGAATCAGTTTCTTCAGAAAAGTGAGGTAATAAACTGACCACTATTTTGAATAATTTACTAAAATATGTATTTTTTACAGCTTATTATACAATACTCTGGTGTATATTTTATTATAATATACAATATAACTTAGCATTAAAAGTATAAAATAGTTTGTCGTTCTAACAAAAAATAATATGGCCCTTAAACATATACTTGTACATAAAAATTATCATATATATATATAGGTATATATATATAGATTATGATAATATCATGGTTTATGAAAGTTTTTTCTATATTTATATAAAGGTTGGTATTAGGTAATTAAAATTGTATATTTTTGTAGAACGACTGATATTTATTAAAACTGTATAAGTTGTCATGTTTTTTAAATAGAAACATTATTATGTCAACTACGTACTCAGGAGGTTCTAGGACCTACCTTAAATTTGTATATTTTTCACAACATATATAATAACTTTATTAAGGAACTACCTTAAATTTGAGTCAGAACCTACTTAATTTTTGAAAAGGTAAGATGAATAGGAATTTTTCGGGGTTTTTTAGTTGAATTTTCGAAAGAGAAAAAAAAGATTGACTGTGTTTTAATGGAGAAATCACATATCTCGTATCTTATCTGTTCATTGAAGAAGAAGAAGGCAAGAGGATGGACCCACATTTATATATTTACAGTTTTACTAGACTTGTTTTATAGATTTCTGTTTTGCCCCTCCAACTTTTTAGCTTCTTATATTTTCACCTTGTAATAATTTCATTTTACACCCTTTAAGAAATATATATACTACTCGTAATACTAAATACAACACTATAGAAGTTTAATTTTAGAAAATTGTTTTCAAATATGCTCCGTAACATGTTAAGATAGATTAAAACACGTTTAAGTATTATATGTTTCGCATATGAAAGCTAATATAATAAAACATATTATATGTTAGTTTGAAATTTTTAATTTTTCTAAGCTATAATTGAAGTTATCTAGAAAAACTGCATAATCCTTAGTTAATAAAAGATCTATATAATGACTGTATATAAAATTAGTATATATCTAATGTTTGAGATAGTTAAGATTTTTTTGTGTGATAGAATTTTTTTTTTTTAACGTAAGATTCATTTATATGTTAAATTATGATTATATTTATACCACAATTAACTTACTTAAAACTTTGAACTAATATAGACCCGCGCGGCCCGACCCGACCAGACCAATTAAGTCACTTTTTCAATAATAAGCGAAAAACGAGGACCTACTTAATTCGAAATCCTAGATTCGCCACTACGTACTCTAAAATAGTATTAGAAAAAAGGTATAAATTTCGGCACTCGTACATTTTTTATGATATTTTTCTAAAACAATCAAAACATGAATTGTGTATTGCACTAACTCTCTTTTTTCTTATCTTTTGATTTTGCCACATATCATAATTTTGTGCTAAGAAGAATGAGTTAGGATGATATATATTATGTGTACTACCTTTAATTAGTCCTTGTATATTAGCAGGACTTGGAAGCATCAGCAAGTTCCATACCTATAAACCTGGAGCTGTTTTTTCCAACTAGAGTTAGATCTCCTGTGTACACCGGGAGACCAATCAGAGGAGAAGATGGTGGTATCGATAGTGAGAATGATCAGTCCATCAAATGTATGTTGGTTGATAGTCAAACACGTCAACAAGTGATTGATGGACGAGTAGGTGCACTAAACGTAAAGTTAGTACTTATTCGTGGAGATTTTCGTGCTAGCATAAGCACTAGAGAGGAAGGAACTTGGACATCTATGGAGTTCAATAATAATATTGTGGTCAATTGGGAAAATAAGAAAAATCTTCTTTTGGGTGATCTTTCTCTACTTGTTAAAGATGGAAGTGGGACAGTAGGTGAAATTAGAATCAAACATGATGGCAAACCACTTAAAAATACAACATTTCGTTTAGGAGCAATGGTTGATAATCATGACTGTTCCTATAGGATCAAAGAGGCTATAACTAATGCCTTTGAAGTCAAGGA
Organism: Erigeron philadelphicus; assembly: GCA_024320915.1. Classification (NCBI taxonomy): domain Eukaryota; kingdom Viridiplantae; phylum Streptophyta; class Magnoliopsida; order Asterales; family Asteraceae; genus Erigeron; species Erigeron philadelphicus. Next base: position 30,278,875 of record JANDBE010000048.1, read on the forward strand.
TCAACGCAATGAATCTAAATACTTAAGACCATTATCCCCGAATGATTGGGTTTGGCGGTTGAATAATATCGGCAAACATGGCCCTATTCATAAGCGTCTAGTGAAAAAAAACATTCGGACAGTGAGGGATTTTCTCGATATGCACTGCTCAAATCCTCAAGCACTCGAAGAGGTACGTAATTAGTAATGTGTGATTTTTTCTCTTTGAAAAAAAAAACATACTACTTGACATTAATTAGTTTATAGAATAATGTTAATGTTTTGAACTTTAATTAGATTTATGTGATCAAAGGCAAAAAGTTCGACGAGACAGTAAATCACGCGAAAACAAGCCTCATGATCTCTAACAATGTGGTATGTCTCACAAAACGATAAGAGTAACTTTGACTAATTCTTGAACAAGTTATTTATTACAGTTTTACTACGATTAATATCTTTGGGGCTTAATTTCTGACTTTTATTATGTGATGTACTTTTTCTATATGTATATAGTGCAATGCCTATGGAAGAAATGGATTCACTTTTCAACAATCCAGCATTGAGCCACCCCTCGACAACAGGGGAAGCATCAACATAGATAACAATTGTTACTCGCCGCAACCTAGTGAAAATGATCTAAATTATTCTAACATGATAGTAGATCATACTTTTTCCATCAAAGATGTTGAAATGAGTGATGTGTGTTTTCTTGCAATTGAACCATATAAAGATAACGAAGTGATTGGCACATCGTCTAACGATGGCTGTGGCCCACGATCAGGAAACGGTCATATGGCTAAGAAAAGATGGAAGAAATTGCGTGCTACGATATGGTTTTGGATGGTTGGTTTCGCAAAGAAAGTTAGGTCATGTGTTGGCGCACCTTAGTCGACCAAGTACTACTAGCTAGCAGCTTGATGGTTAATTGCCCCTGCCCAAATTGATAAAACATCTATGTCCTGCTGTTACTGAAATTTTGTAAATAACCTGAATGATATAATTAAGTTTGATTTATGATATTCCCAGTTTTATTCACCTCGATCGATAGAAATATTATATAGACTTTACACGGATATTTTGAAACACTACATAACATGTAACAGGACTTTTTGGGCCGAGCATACATATGGAGACACATGAGCATATATAAAGAAATATTGAATGCATAAATAAATATAAATGCTCATGAGCATAAATTACTGTATATTTCCGGAAAGAAGGCTCTGAAAAAGAGAAAAATTCAAGAGACTCATAGTTCTATGACAGAGGCAAATAAAGCTTTTGTATATTTTCGTGAATACATGAACAATTTATACATCTCGATTGGAAAAAAACCAAGAGAAAAAGAAATAATCAGAATTGATCAATATATTTCATGAAACATGCGGAAAGTAAACGAATGATGAAACATAAATCATGGATCAAGTAAGCCTTCTCGGGGACTTTCTTAAGAATAAGGAAAAAGAATCTCATGTAAATACAATGTAATAAGGTTTGATCCTATTCATGGAGATTCCATAAATATTTCATTCCAAAAATGGAAACAGTTGGCATTTTTTTAGAAATTAGATGCAGTTTAGTTACTAATTCATTAACTGGCATGTACAAAATGAAAACTTCATTCTCGATTTTTTTTTATTATTTTTTTAAATTGACGCATGCCATAACATATTCATAAAAGCATTTTTTTAATTAAAAAAATTTTCAATCCGAGTTAATAAGCTATATATATAAGGTATGATACGAACTTAGTCCTTAAAAATATTAATAATAGGTAGCTGGTGGAAGTAATAGGCCATACAGGTGATCAGTG
>JANDBE010000048.1:30296336-30306857 GCA_024320915.1 Erigeron philadelphicus
TGTTGGTCTCTGATCTTTGTGTTGGATATTAAAAAGTTTATATACATAATACTCTGTATTAAGGAGAATTAAGAAGAAGAATGGCAACATATGGTGGGACAACACAAAAATGTAAGGCTTGTGAAAAGACTGTTTATTTGATGGATGAATTAACTGTTGATAATAAAGTTTATCACAGGGCTTGTTTTAAATGTCACCATTGCAAAGGCACTCTCAAGGTTTGTTTTATCATTTAGTTAGTTTGATAATTATATTTCATAATCCCAGTTTAGTGAGTATTTATATATGTATGTGATAGAATTATGATATTGGTTAGTTGGTCTAACTCTTGAGTTTGCTTGATTGATTATTCTTTTTGCTCTTGTTTTTGTGTGGTGGTTTAGTTAAAGTCATATAGTGACCTATTTAGCTTCAATGAAAAAATTTTGCTGCTTTTGATCTGATTTGTTATTTTGTGATCTGGGTCTTTTATGATTATTGATACCAAGTAATCACAGTTGATCTTTTATTTTGTCTGTTAGAGATTGTGTTACAACTTAAGGTGTTTTGCAATTATTCTTTTTGCTATCTTTGATATGTTTTTTGTTACATTAATAATTTTTAGTAGACATATATATAGGTTGAACTTTTGCTTCATGTGAATATGTGACTGGTTTCTCAACAATCCGAGGATTTCATTTTTTGGTTTTGATGCATATTTTCTACAACTATGATCTGGGCTTTCTGAATTATTGCTTGGATCACTAGATTTGAATTTGTTCATTAATTTGGTGAAAGGTCTAGAGAAAATGCCATAAAAAAACCACTATCACTTTAGCTTAGCTAATTGTATGTCTAGGTAATTAAAACTTTAGGTGACCGGCCAAGACCAATATGTCGATGATATTGAAATTTACCATTTGTAGTAGATGAACCCTGTGAAGTGGGTTTAACCCAAAAGTTATACTTACCAAGATGGATGACCCGCTATCTAAAGTTTTTAAGAACCTAAGTGGACATAAAAAATGTATGATTACCAAGACGGACAATCCTCTAGATCGAGTTTAATTGCTATTCTATGTCATTTGCCTGAAGTTATATAGAAAACTTGAAGGTGTTTTTAGTTCATGAGTATTAGTTTGATTCTTTTTTCATTATAGGAGGATTCCAATTTTGATAACACACATGGATTATCACACACAATGTTGATTGCATATAGTAGTAATAGTCATAGTCATTGATATAAGTCTATTCCTTTAATTTGCTTATTGCAGTTGAGTAATTACAGCTCTTTCGAAGGAGTGTTATACTGTCAACCTCACTTTGACCAACTCTTTAAAATGACTGGCAGTTTGGATAAGAGTTTTGAAGGTTAGGCCAAGTTCCTTATAATTTCTTCTGTCCCACGAAAGTTGTAATATTTGATTGTTACCCAAATGTCTTATATACAAAAAGCTGATATTCTCCTTTTTTTTTTGTAATAATGGTTATGAGCTAGTCAAAATCGACCAGATGTGCACGTTAAAAAGTAAACTTTGAAGTATTTAACAAAAGTAGTGTAATAATCAAGGGAAGAGGCATTAGCAATTTTTCTACTACTAATTCTCTGTTTAAAATGCAGGTGCCCCCAAAACGGCTAGATCTTCTGAGCAGGTACTCCACATATAATATCATATTTGACATGAACCTTAGATTTTCGGTTTCTCTGGATATTATGGTGCTAACCATTTAGAAATGTATAGCTATATATTAGTTTGAGCCTGCACAAAAATGTTATGCATATATTGTGATTTCTAACCCGTTGTTGGATATGGTGTTCGATTTGGACTGTAAACCAGTATTTGAGAGTTAAGCACTTTAGATGAGGGTTTTCTGTCTCACCCATTTATGGGTGTTTGGAACATTATGAAAAATAACTATCGCGATTAGATGCCCAATTATTAGATGATAAGGTTATACCGTCTCACATGAAGTGTCTCCTTTTTGTATGTGAATGTCTCTTTCGGTCATTTTATTAGTTCTTAAATGCTGAAACAATCCAAACTTGCCAAACACTTAAAAAGCTATTACAAATTCAAACAGGAAATGCACATCCACAAACCATCTCTTACAACTTTTTGATTACGGTACAAAATCACTTTCAAAAGGAACATCCGCGCAGCATCTTATCATCTAGTTTTCTCCTTGTCATTGGAGCAGTCTTTTATTAATCAATGTATATTACCAAATTCACACATTATACATTAAAATCCTTACAACAGTAGATATGAGCATCAGAGCATATTGTTAACAATGCAACTATCATATTTGCATTTGTATTATGCAACTATTCTCATGTGTGTTTGATTATCAAAGTGCTAACCTTTTAGTGTACCACTTTAAGGGCCAATCTAACAGCAGAGTATCAAGTATGTTTGGCGGGACACAGGACAAGTGTGTTACTTGCAAGAAAACCGTCTACCCCCTTGAAAAGGTAAACCACATAAACGAACATTCACATCAAATTATATCGGAAAAGGTTCACTAGTTTTAAGATTCAAACAATCAGATACCTTAAATAGTTAAATTATACAAAAACACGTGCTTTTATATTTTGAAAGTCTTTCTTTTCACTATCTTGATTATTGTTTTTCAGGTGGGAGTCGATGGAAATGCATACCACAAGGCCTGTTTCAGGTGCAGCGTCGGCGGGTGTCACTTAAGTACATCAGACTACGTGACACATGAGCATCAACTTTACTGTAAGCACCATCACGCACAAGTCTTCATGGCAAAGGGAGATTTCAGCCAATTTGACAAGCAACATGAACCACAAAACGGAGAACCAAATGGGGTGACTGAGAACACAACGGAGAACACAACAGAAGACTGATAACCTGATGTTTTTGCATCTAATGTTGTTGAAAAAGATATTACAAGATTTGAACTTTTTGACTACACGCGTGTGTTGAGTGAATAACTTTGTCATTTCTAAATAAATGTGTGTTCGAGTTGTAACATGTTGTATAAAACGATTGAGGATGTGTTGTGATTGTGATTATATGAGGCTTTGGAGTGAATTCTTGTGTTGTCTGCTTTTTTGGTTCAGTTTCTCTTCGCTGCAACACTAATTTGGAAGCGGGTTATCAACCAGCCATCACAAAAGCTGATAAAGCTTCACGTTGTACTCAACGCAGTTGCCTGAGTCAACGGAGACCAGGTTTAATCCCCACATCATTTTTAGAGTCATCCCTGTGGACCCTGCCAGATTCCCTGGGGTGTTTCGACCAAGTTAAACTTTTACCCTACTTGTTGAGCTAGTCGGTTTGAACATCGTGTTTTACATATTGTCATTGCATATGTATATCAAATTTTCTATAAAACTGGTGCATACATGATACATATCAATCAAAACAGTAGCGATGTTTTAACGGCTTGTGCTCATCTTGGTCAAATGGACCAAGGAAAATGGATACATTTTTATAAAGAAAAAATATGGGTTTCCAAAAAGCTCATATACTATCACTGCTTTGATTGATATGTATGCAAAATACGGTAAAATAGATTCTGCAATACAGGTTTTAAGGGAACTAAAATACGGGATCATATGACATGGACCAGCTTGATTTCGGGATTATATGCATGGACTTGGTAAGGAAGCACTCAAGGTGTTTACTGAGATGCTAGCAAAAGGTATCAAACCCAATTGCGTCATCATGCTGGTTTGTGTTCTTAATGCTTGTAGCCATTTGGGTCAAGTTAAAGAAGGGAGCATTTTGGATGCTTGATAGACCTTTTAAGTTGTGCAGGTGGACTTGAAGATGCATTCAAAGCTGTTAAAAGAATGCATATAGAACCTGATGGCGTTATCTGGAAAGCTCTTTTGAGTACTTGTAGACTACATGGGTATGTAGGTCTTGCAGAGAGGGTTATCGAACATGTTAGTTGAAAACATGGTGGACGGGACCACTTGCTTTCTAATTTCTATGCGTGTTTTGGACAATGGAACAATGTGAGACATATTAGGGAATCCCGGATGGAGAAAGAGGATGATTCAGCTCCAGTTTGTAGTTATATCGAGATTGATGGTGTACTGCATGCATTTATAGCTGCTGATAAGCTGCATCCCCAGATTTCGGAGATATATACAAAGTAAACGAAGTTATGAAAAGAATATGCCCGGATGGAGATGAAACTTTTATGACATATAACGAGTTGCTTAATTCAACTTATGAAGAATTTATAGTATGTTTACTCGTTCCTTGGCAGGTTTTTCAGGCTATACTACTGCATATTTATTCCTTGATGAGCCTTTCAGACGTTGGTCAAATAGTTGGACATTTTTGTCACCTATATATTTCGGTTCAATTTATAAGACATAAATAAGAACCATTCACAGTGTTGACGACTGACAAGGCTATAAACGGCAGAAATTCAATAGTTAAGTGATCAGAAACTGCGAACAAAACTGAAATACACGTGCGCGTTTAGAGATCAATTTTTCTATTACAAAAGTTGGGGACAATGTATTTAAGTGGAAAGCAACAAAACTAATCCTTTTTGCTTCAACTCCATCTTAATTCTTACCCATTAGATGTACAGCAACTATAAGCATATGTTCTAAGAATCATTTGAGTGAGATATGATTGAAATCGGACTAACTTGGCACAAAATTAGATACATATTTGAGTAAAAAGAACAACAATTGTTGGTACTTCATGCTCTTTCACCTTACACAGCTGGGAAGTATTTGTTCAGATTGAATGGCAACGAGTAGAATTCTTCACTTCTTGAGTCAGTTTGGAAAGAACGGAACTTGTCCCACCAATGCTTGCCTCTGTCTTTTCTTATCGAACTATCCTTATGAAGTGTGTTGTCCAGAAAATATGCCAGAATCCCAGCCACAAAAGCTTCTGATGAGAATGGAACATTCACCATATTGTTGAACTACAAAATGGCAACATAAAATCAAGGTCAGTGATGTTCATCAAGGTCAGTGATGTTCATCAAGGTCCTCATGATGTCTGCCAATTTCTACATGTAGTGATCAATGTTTCTTGAAACCTTGATAATTCATCAATTATAGAGATAGCAATGTATATCCATTTACTTATAATTTATGAATAGGTCATATTTTGACCCATTACCCAACATGCATGTCACCTATCTAACCAATTACCAACCTGCATGTCACCTATTTTGCCACCTCTAATCAATACTAAAGATGCGTCGTTTTAAATCTTCCCCATACCCCATGCCCCTGGTAGTTGATATTTGGAGAAAGAAACTAAGCTTGTGATATATTCGAAAGTAAGCTTGGACATACCCATCTTCCAGATGTGTGGACAGGACCATAACCATTGATAGCTTCATATTCATTAAAGTATTGGGGGATAGACAAGCCCAAGAAGATGGAAAAGCCTAGAATGAACTTTGTTCTGAAGCTGTTAAGGTTGCAGAATTGAAGGAAACTCAACCCTGATGAACCTACACAAACATGAAAAGGACATATTCACCCTTGAATACCAACCAAACAGAACAAGGAAAACATCTATAATGGATATTCATCGAAACTTACCAACATAAGCGAAAAAAAGGCAATACAGAGCAGCAACAATAGGTGCAGGGATTGAAGCAAAGACAGCTCCAAATTTACCTGCATGATCATTGAAATTAGAGGTTGCATCTTTGACCTATTTAATACATGATGAGTAACCAGGTAGCTAAATGGAATTGGGCAACCAGGTTGAACATCACCCAAAGCATACCTCTTAAACCATTTTATTTAAAAGTTAAATTGGTATAATTCGAATAGTCAATAAATAAGTTTAATAGCACATTTAACGCCGACTATACAACAATAATAATACCCGGTTTCACCAAGAGGGATATGGGGAGGTAAGATATAGATTAGCCAATTTGAAATTCTTAAAATCTGGACAAGTAAAGAGTTCTGAGTCAACCCAACCTATTTCAAATTTAACAAATTAAGACTTATGTCTTGAAACCATTTTGAACCGTTACTGAATCGAGCCCATCCATTTTGTCACCGCTATTTGAAATATTTGGCAGATAAAACAATCCAAACTCTAACTCAGAAGATGGGACTTGCAAAGGATAAAACTGATTGATGCTTTGCTGCTTGTGAAGGATGTGAAAAGTAGATTACTGAAACAACATACCAAGAATTGAAAAGAATATCATGAACCCTGCAGAGATCTGTACAACTCTTCGGCTGCCTACACGGGTCACAGCCAAGAGACCAGCATTCTCACTGCCAATACACAAACAAGTAACTTAATGTCAAAAGAAGCTTTATTTTAGAAGAAAATGCTAAGCAAAAAGAAGGTAATATTTGTTACTTACATAGATACCGATGATCCATTCACAGTTCCAAACAAGCCAGATATGAGAATGCCAACTCCCTATTAACAAAAGACAAACATCCAATAAATGCAACTATATAAAATTTCAGATGTATTCTCACATTGCAATTACTTTGGGATAGATGGAGTAGCGTTTATCGTTATTACTTTTTATGCCCAGATTGTTGGTTTTTACTTATATATTTATGTAAACGATGGACAGTGCATCCCATAAAATATAAACTTGTGACTTGTGAATAGTCAATATGAGTATATTTTTAATAACCAATCAAGTAAAGGCTTGAAATGGTAAGGGGACCTATTTTAGATTACCAATCAATACAAGTTTCAAAGAACGGTAACTACCTGCCAACCAACACCACGGCTTAGAATAGATGGAGGCACAGGGGTTGCACTAGCATATCTTGAAACAGCAATGAAGCCGCCAGTGGACTGATGATATAATTGGAACATGTAAAAGTTACTTAAATAGCTAAAAAGTAAACAGCAAAGCGAGAAATATTGCTTCAATAACCAAGTAGAAGGGTACTAAATCATCCAAAAATCCAGTCGATTAAAAGCAAAAACAAACCTCCACGAGAGCCACAAATGAAGCCATCATCATCGCAAAAATTTCACCAGCATTAAATGAGGGCGCTCCCCATTGGAATGGATATGGAACTCTTATCCTGATAACACCAAACATCATATAACCTCATTATAGTTTATGCTTGATATTCTTAAATTGGGGTACTTCATTTTCTTATAGAAATATATGTTTGCAGGTCCATTCAATTACACGATATACAAAGTAATGATGGTAAATACAGTTCTACTGAGCCTAAGGAAAACACGAGTTTTAATGCATACTAACCATGGTGCACCCTCGATCAATCCAGAACGATCAGTTCGACAACTAATTTGTGTTTTTGGTGGCGTGTGATTGTAGGCCCCACCAACAGTAAGCAAATGAGCATAAATCCAAACAATAGCAATTGACATCAGAACAGCAAATTTCTCAAAAATCCCCTTTCCTGAATGTATCATATGAGACACATACTGCACATAACCAAACGAACGAAATTTTTGTAATTAATAGTAGATAGATTTTGGTTCTATCTTTACAAGTTGGAAGCTGCATATACATAGTCGATCAAAGATTTGACAATTTTTTGAAACGTGATTATGGGTCTTGTCCACTGAAAACCACAACATAGAGAACATGCGAGGTAATCTTTTTTATAATAATGTAGAACTTACCTGCGATAAAATAACTACAATGATGAGCTGAGGTAACCCTATTTCAACGCATCTGGCGACCTAAAAAAACAACACAAGTATAATGAACTCACTTATGTAAACACACGCTCATGAGAATAAATAAATTCATGATTTTCTTTTTAAGAATATTCATATATAATAATGCTTACCCCCGGGAATCCAAATTCATAGAGCCCAAAACCAGCAAGAGCGACCAAAGGAGTGGCCGAAAGGGGACTTAAGAATCTACAATGATATATAAGAAATAAAGTAACTTTTAAAGATTCGGGAACTTTCAGCAAAAGCATATATAATATTCTGTCTTTGGATATGCATTCAAACTGAATACAAATAGGATTTTCTAATACTTAAAACAGATAAGTAACTGCAAGAAACTAATTAATGAGAAAAATGTACACAATTATCTTGTCTCGAGCTATAATCAGCTGATAATATGATTATTTATTTTCATTTAACTCAAGTTGCATAATCAGTTTCAAATGCACATCCAAATACTCTGATAATAAGTAGGTTCAAGGAGCAATTAACATAGTAACTCCTTAGCAAATAAAAGCAACCTTGCAACGTTTCGCCAAAGACCACTGAAGCCCAAAACAATTTGAAGTGTCGAAGCAACAATGAAAGCACCTTGGATCGCACGCATTGTCTTCTTGAATTTCTGATAAAATGAAAAGAGTCATAAAAAAATCAGTATCATTTTACAAGATTGTATGTCTTGTTACCAATTAACAATAAAGATTTATCAAGTAGAGTAACCTCTATAGGATCAGGATCGTTCCATCGATTAGACAAGATAATTGAAATTGTCGGTGCAACGTAAGTATATGAGGGACCAATCACAGTAGGCAACCTAGTACCAAACAAAGTTTGCAGCAAAGTGTTCAACCCGGCAACAAAAAGTAGAGTTTGGATAACTTTTGCTTTCTCCTCCTGAATAAATCATTAAACGTAAATACCATCAAACTAAAAGAACTCAAGAAACACTAACGTGTATCTTCTTAAACTTAATGCCTTACGTTTCCACCTCCCATTTGAGGAACAAGAGCCGTGGGAATAATAACAGTTGTCCCAAGCATAACCAAGTAATGCTGAAAACCAAGCAGAATAGCCTCAGCTGCAACACATGCACAAAAAGTTGAACGAATTAGACAGAAGTCCAGTTTTTCTATTACCAAATTGTACCAGATGAAGAAATGTAATCCTGTGATCCAATCATATGAAATTATAACCTTTTCAAGATACTAAAGTATGTCCTAAAAATATTGCTAAAATGTGTATAATGTTTGAAAAGAAACCCATCTTTAGAGTATTCCTTGAAAAGTAGAAGATTCTATACACAACCTTTTTCACAAGTGTGATATTGATTAAAAGTGTATGATTATTTAGGTGTCATTATCCAAGTGTTTAGGTGTCACATTACTTGTAAGTCCTTACATTCGACATTGTCTTGTCAGACGCTTGAACAACTATTATCACAACTTCTAACAGTAAAATGCATCCAAACACTACTACCACAACTCATTTTATTACATTCAAATAACCTTATCCTGATTATTTCACATCACATAATCACTTTCAAAACACAACACCAAAAATGCAGATTAAGGGGGTGTTTGGTAATGCAATAACAAAACAAATTTTGCGTTTTCAAAATAGATTATGCGTTTTCAGAACGGCGTTTTGGAAAAGCATGCATGTACATGCTTTTCCAAAACTGCGTTTTCATAGTAAATAATCACTTTTTCATACCTGCTTTTTCAAAACTGCAGTTTTGAAAACACATAACTTATTTTAAAAACGCAAAATCAATTTTATAATCACAATAACAAACACCTTCTTATTCTTCTTTTGGTGGGTTCCTTACCATAGAAACATGTATTACTTAGGAGGCTGCTAAAATATATCTTTATGACTTTATCTGAAAAGAGATTAATTTGAATATTAAACTTGCTAGCTGGACGTTTAGCATTAATCAAATGCAAATGCAGTCATGCCGAATTTTATTCTCAAAAAAGTTAAATAGAGATGGGGACCGATGTCTAACACTTTATTTCTTTATAGTCCTTCGAGTTCATTCTTATTACAGAAACTACCATCTATTTAGAAATAAATTATGTGTTCCACCGTACAATGGAGTAAAGTTGGAAGGGTGGGTCTAATATGATATAATGCCTAATTAACAACTTTGGATGTAAAGTTAATATTTGTTTATTATTGGTTGGTGTAGCAAACGGTAGGTAACACTCAAACAAATTTTTTTTTTAACAAATTACTCAACAAATTAAGTGTTTCTAATGATTCCATAAGCCAAATTACATGTGACTCTTTCACCTTTTGGTCCCCATAATTTTGGGGTTTTTGTTTGACATAATAGTTGCAAACAAAGTTGATTAAGATCTAATATGTTCTTATTCAATTTAGTTAAGACTAAGGAAGCAAATTAATGAATATATTTTGTTCTCATAGCGTAAAGTGGGCCCTTTTTTAAACCATTTTAACACGGATCAAACAAATGTCTTTTTGTTTTAGTGAAAAAGAACGGAGTTGGTTGTTCAAATATCATGGCTAAAACAACGATTATAGGTTTTTTACAGGTTGTAACTTATTTTGGGATAATGTCAATAATTGGTTATAGATCGATATTGTGCTCGTGCCATAATATTATTATATATTCATATGATGATGATGATTAGAATTTTACTAGATTTATGCCCGCATAATACGACAGCGATAAAAGTAGTTATGTTGGTGACGGTGGTAGAGGCGGCAGTGGGGACGGTAATGGGGGGACGATGGTAAAGAAATATATAGGTAATTGATGTTGAAGGTGGTATTGTAATTATTTTAAGTGTTGGATAATCTATACTGTAAATTATTTCATTAAGGGTATTATAGGTATTTTAAATGAAGATGTTTA
>JANDBE010000048.1:30447549-30460176 GCA_024320915.1 Erigeron philadelphicus
TAAACCATTATAACCAAGTTCAGTAATAATATCATTCATGTCATGCATATAAAATACATCATACTCAATAAATCAAAAGCTTGAATCTTTTCATCAATGTATTGTCTATTAGGGGTTTATGTGAACTTATCTTCATAATGAACAATTATGGAAAACAAATCCTTGTAAACCTCTGCAAAAAAAAAAATAAAAAATAAAGGTTTAATAAACCTTTTTCCGAAACCCCTAAAAATAAAAACCCTAAAACAATTTAATTTTGTTAAACCCTAAATTACTTACGATAAACATCTGTCACTTCATTTTTGTCATCTGGTTGTCTTGTACGCCAGCGAAGTACTTCCATGGTGTGTGTGTTTGTGTGTTTAGTTTTTTGGGGAAATTTGAAACGGGTGGGGAGAAAGAGATAGAGCACAAGAATGATAAATGGGAAATGGGGGGTTGTTTTGCCTTAAATATCGACACCCATCATCCAATAAAAAAAAGACGAAATTGTCCCTCACGTGACTTGCACGTGGGGGAGACTTGATGGAGGGAGGGACGAAGTCTCACAACAGGGATGAAAAAAACACAAAAACTAACGGAGGGATGGAAAACTTGTTTTCCAAAGGGACGAATTTTGCACTTTTCCTTTAAAAAAAACCGTCGAATAGAAGTAACAACAAAAACGATTTCTATAATGGAAAATGATAAATCATCCTAACCAAATAGCCTAATAATTCTGTTAATATATTAAGAAGGTGACATATAGTATCCACTAAAATTTTTTTCTTCTAATCTTATCCCTGATTTTTTCATGCGTCATTATTTCATGATTTAAAAGATTATTAGATTATTTTGTCACGAGATCATTTTCCTTTTATAATTATCTCAATAAAAAATGATCTGAACTATAGGGGCTAGGCTATAGAGTCTACACTCTACACACCCCTCAACAAAAGTCCTTCCTCCCTGACCTGACCCTGACCCTGCCTCCATCAACATCAACCTCAATACATCATCATCACCATCATCAAATCAACTTTATTGTAATTACTATCATTATTTACTTGTTGCAGTTGTATTCAGCTGATCAGTTATTATTACTTTCCCATTTCTCTCTGCAATCCCCCACTCAAAATTAACCAAATCCCTTCACCAAGATTCAATCTTTTTTTCATCACAAACTAGGGTTTTTCTTCCTTTCCAATATGGCAGTTAGGGGAGTTGATTTTAAGTGGTTAGTTTTCCAGTTTTTCATAAATCTTTTAAATTTTCTTTTATTATCAAGTTTATTACTTTTAACCTTTTTACTAACTTTTATCTGTATCTCAAATTTTTGCAGGTATGATGGGTTTTTCCTGTCAATGCTTGCCACTAGTATGTATCCTTTGTTTTTATTTTTGATTTTTTTTGTGTATATAGATATAAGTATGTGTTTTTATTTATTTAAAGAAAAATGTGGTTCTTGACTAATGTTACTAATAGAATAATTGTTGCGATTAATTGGAAGCGATATCATCTATGTACACACCCATTACATATATGGATAGTGGTGGGTATTTACTGCAGTAATTTTCTATAAAGTTTGGATCTTTGGTTGTTTCTTTATTGTTGTGATAAATTTTGATTAGTTTAGTGTATTTTTGGTTATTTTGCTTAGGTTGATTATACTACGGTTTTCATTTTTCGGTTGTTGATGTTTTTGGACAATGGGATAGCTGCTGGAATGGGATTGTAAGTAATACTCGTATATCCTTACTCTTCATGGTTGGTCTTATTTATAGATAGCTGCCTTATGTTAAGATTTTCTGGGAAGTTATCGATATTAGTTAAGTTTATGTGTATGATAATAAAATCGACATTTAAGTTGACACATTATTTGGATATGTGTTTTTAAAGTGATTTTTGCGACCTGAACATCAGTGCGATTTGCAGCATACTTAGTTAACTTAATTTCATAATAGCTTGGAAGTTATGCAATTTTCATAAGCGGTAGTGTCATAGAAGAGGAATATTCTTTAGGAGGTTCTTATAAGTTATAACCTTTTTCGATTGTTTCGGTAATATAAGTTTATGAGCGGCCTACTCTGATTATTATGCCTTTAGGAGAATAACTTAAATAACCATATACTGGCAAAAAACCTTAAGTTACCAGATAATGACAAAAGAAACTTTATTTGCCAAATGAGAATGTTCCAAAATTTATAATGACCAAGACCGACGGCCACATAAAGTATATTGATGTACTTTAACATTTTCCCTTTTATGCATAATGCATATTTTCGGACAACTTTCTACCTGAATCAATAGTATGGTAATTCAATTAATAACTGGAATACCAGAATCACTTCAACTGTACTTCAAAACACCCTGAAATCTTTGGACTTTTCGAAGATGCTATTACCCACTAGTACGCTGTTGAATTTTGTTTATTCATTTCTTTCTGGATACTTGTTTGCGACGATTAAGTACAATTTGTATTCATTAAGTTATTATCTAAAATAATGTAGGGATTTTGGTCGGCAGCAGAGACAAGCTCGTTTTTGTGGAAGAGTAGTGGTGTTGTCCATTCTTTCTGTGTTTCTTTATCCATTTCTATGGGCATGGACTATCATAGGTTCTCTATGGTTCAGCAGTTCAAAAGACTGTGTATGCATCCTATTTAGTGTCTTCAGTAAAATATATGTTTGGGCGGGGATGGGAGTATGAGATAGATTACAATGTTAATATTTTTCATTTCAGCTGCCCGAAGAAGGTCAGAAATGGGGTTTCCTTATATGGTTGCTCTTCAGCTACAGTGGGCTTCTTTGCATTGCTGGCATGTGTATGAGAAAGGTACAATATAAACTAAGATTGAGATGCACTGGCTTTTTTAACATTTATGTTTATTACTTTATTCATTTATTTTTTGAACAGCTTTTGAGGTTTAACATGTATGTTTATTTAATGTCAACTGTACAGTGGTTAATACGAAGGCATGCTCATTCAATACGTGCTCAACAAGGAATTCCTATTTCAGAATACGGGGTACCTTCAAAGTTTTGAGTTTTTACTTACTTTTCTTGCACATGACACATATTTAAGTTATTTTAGCATATTGTCATTTCTGTGCTCTAGGTGCTTGTTGATATGGTTCGTGTACCAGATTGGGCATTTGAAACTGCTGCTGGTCAAGAGATGAGAGGCATGGGTCAAGATACCGCTTCATATCATCCCGGGCTCTACTTAACCGAACCCCAGGTAAGTGTATGATTCTTTTTTGGTAGTTTTGTTATATGAACCTTGTGGTTTTTACCAGAATTTGCATACTGCGCTTTGGAAACCTGGATGTATTACACTACCATCACATGTATGATGCTGATTTCTAGTTTTGAATTTTAGAGAGAAGCAGTGGAGGCACTCATCCAAGAACTTCCAAAGTTCATGCTGAAAGCTGTTCCTACTGATTGTAGCGAGTGCCCAATTTGTTTGGAAGAGTTCCATGTCGGGAACGAGGTATTGGATTTTTTTCTTTTTCTTTTCCAAAGTATGAAATACATTACTTAATAAACCATAGTAATTTGATGTTTAATTGAATGACCATAATAAGTACAATGAACGTTTATTTCTTGCCAAAATGAATTTCAGGTTCGTGGTCTTCCATGTGCTCATAATTTTCACGTAGCATGCATTGATGAATGGCTTCGGTTAAACGTGAAATGCCCTAGATGCCGATGTTCTGTCTTCCCGAACCTTGATCTTAGTGCTCTATCCACCATCCCTGCTGACCCTGACAGGTTGACCCTTTCAACAACCCGTTATTTGAGAAGTCAACCATCCAGTCAAAGTTATTTGTTGAGAATGCAGGGTTTCTTACGTCCAATCCGCACAGGAAACTCAGGCTCCACATCTGCTTCCACCTCTAGCTCAGATCCTGACACTGTTTTGGAAACCATTGAAAATGGAGGTCCATTACCCGTGAATCATAATCTTCGTACTAGTACAGAGCCTGAACATTAAAGATTTTATTTCGTAGGTGTCAGTTTTTGGTGCATATGGTTGCACATGTAACTATAGAATATAGGGACGCTAGGCTAGTATTATTTTATGCCCTTTTTTGTTGGCGTTCACTAGTGGCTCGTTTGATTGATAAATTCAAGTATGTTCAGAGATGTTGCAATCCAGTTTTGAGGTGCTTTTAAGCATGTTTGGCCGTCAGTTTCTAATGTTTATGATTCGATTGTAATGTGTCTGTTGTATCAAGCTCTGTAAATTTATACATTACCCGTGTGAACGTGAGTCTAGATCATTATTTATTTGGCTATCTTAAACTGAAGACATGAATGATCGCTTATTTAGCTATGTTTGGGTGATGGACATGACTCTAAGGTAAACAATTTGTTGATGATAATTGTACATCTTAGCTATTAGAAATCGTGTATCTTAATGTCATTTGTTGGTGTATTTTTCTTTCCGTTTGTTTGATATAGGTGATACACACCTAATAAGTCGGTTTGGTGCATGCTGGCTGGTGGAGATATGGGAGGTGAGTCGGATAGTCAATGGCGCATGGAGGCGGCGGAAGTTAATGGTGTAGTCGGCTGAGATATGCTGGCTGTTTGTTTCTTTCTATTAACATGTCACCATCAGTCGCCAATCGCCATTCACCTACCAAATCTCCTTGTCGTCACCATTACCCTGCCGCACGGTGCGACATCCGTGAAGTAAAATATATACAAGTATACAACCACCCACGACATTTGGAACGCCCTTGACAACCTGTGACCACATATCACATCCACGAATAGACTAGATGACTGACATGTGTTTTAAACCAACTGCTTTTGCGATCGCTCATGGTATCATTGACTATCCGACTGTCGTACACTCATACTCACAGATTAGACGAGTCAAATACTCTTGCGACCATTT
Source organism: Erigeron philadelphicus (assembly GCA_024320915.1). Taxonomy (NCBI): domain Eukaryota; kingdom Viridiplantae; phylum Streptophyta; class Magnoliopsida; order Asterales; family Asteraceae; genus Erigeron; species Erigeron philadelphicus. Next base: position 30,452,440 of record JANDBE010000048.1, read on the forward strand.
GCAATCACCTATTACACTTGTGAATATGTTAATGACTAACAAATATCTTAAATCCAATTACTTTCAAGATCACATTTGTGATACTCCAGTCCATGATCACCTATCACATTTGTGAATTGGCTAGATAACTAATGGGGTGAGGATTTTTTCAAGCTCAGTCTCCAACTTGGACTGTTGAAGAGATCTAGTCATTAAATGAAAATCAATTGTCAAAATTGATATTTTTGAATCTTTGACCATTGATTTTCATTCAAATACCAAAATTATCCTAATATGTGAACTTTACCTAACTAATATCGTCTTGCACAAACTATTTTTAGAGCTAGTCTTTGTTCATGGTCTAAATATCTTTTTTTTTTATTATTTGTATCCCAAATGTTAATATATAGTTGCCAGAAAAAAAAATCTAATGAGCACCGTTTATCTTGTCACCATCCGAACAAATATAGTTTTTTTTTTTTCTATTATTATTATCCAAAAATAAAAAGTAAAAATAAAAATTAACCAATTTTGACATCACCATCTTCTGTCCGTTTCTCTCTCACACACACAGACTATGTGCGTTACATTCTACTTTCCCTCCCTGACTCCCTCTTAAATCCATTCGGTGCCTTTTTTATTAATTCCTTTTTTATTAAAATATCCTGTTCGAATTTATTTTCTTATTCCTAATTTTCATCCAAAAACTTAACAAAATATAATAATTCTTTTACTTCATTCTTGAAATCACTGTAAGAATGACTCTCAGAAATACAGGTTTTCGATGGTTAGTTTCCTTTTTTACATTTTCTGTAAATTTTTATTAAATTTAGAATCTTGATTATAAAATCTTGAAATTTTTTTTGCAGGTATGATGGATTCTTTCTAACAATGCTTGCCTTTAGCATGTATCCTTTTTTGCAAATTTAATCAATTTACACACACCCACATATTAGTTTATACGTTTTATATGTATATGTATATGTATATATATATATATATATGTATAATTGTATATGTATGTATATTGTTTGCTTGACCCAAATGGGATTTCTTAGAATAATGGTTTTGCTTAGTTGGGAGCAATATCATAAATGTAGATTACCATTGCATTTGTGGATAGTGGTTAGTCATCTTTTAAAAACTTTTTTTTCTTTTTTTTTTTGTTGGGTTTATGATTGTGAATTTTTAAAGACTGATTTGTGGTTTTGATGACAGGTTGATTATGCCGTTGTGTTCGTTTTTCGACTCTTGATGCTTGTGGACAATGCTATTGCTGCTTCAGTTGGATTGTAAGTTCACCGCACCCTTGATTAGTTTTAAATTATGCTATGTGTAATAATGGCAAAATGGGCAGGTGGGTCGGGTTGGGTAACGGGTCAAAATGTGAATAGATGTGTAATTTCTTGTAAGTTTTAAGTTTTGGTAATGGTAGCTTTACTTTTCCTTCTTTGGATAACCAATAGTTTTGAACTTTTGATGATCTTTTTTGCATTATGATTAATCGTTTAATAAAGATTAACGTTAGTTCGTGATCGGTTAATCGATATGCCAATTGTGTGAAATGGTGCAGGGATTATGGTCGGCAGCTAAGAGGTTCTCGTTATTATGGGAGATTATTGGTTTTGTGTATTCTTTATGCAGTACTCTATCCGTTTCTTTGGATATGGAGTGTTGTTGGGGGTGTTTGGTTTGCTGGCGCTATGAAATGTGTATGTGCATCATTTTGGTTCTTTTTTGTTAGTTCGGGACAGTGGTGACGTATTAACGTAAATGATAATTGTGATTATTATCTGTGATATTCTTGCAGTTGCCAGAACGACACCAGAAATGGGGTTATACTGTATGGTTACTTTTTAGCTTTTGTGGACTCATCTGCCTCGCTGGTATTTTTTGGAAACAGGTATGACATAATCTTGCTTCTTTTGATATAATCTTTACCATGGTCTTAAGTTAATTTAAGTCTTTTTTTGGCAGTGGTTAATAAGAAGGAAAGCGCATTTAAGACTTGTTCGACAAGGGACTCGAGTTTCAGGATACAGGGTAATCTCTTGAAATTCGTATCCGAGTTTCTGTGAGCAATTTTCTTGAAATACATAGATATGAATATATGATGCGTGAAAACTTAAGTCTTTGTTGCATGAAAAGTATTTGTATACTTGTCATTGGAGTATGTATATTCTTCTTATAAGTGAGATACAAGTTTTATCGAGTTAATGTCAGACATGGTTTAAAACTAAAAATACCATTTAAAATATCATGATCCTTATGCTATTTGGGAGTCGTAAAATGCACCTTTTGTGTGTTTAGCTTTTTTATAGAATATATCAGGAGTTATTTCGTCATTCTTTTGTTGATAGTTTTCTTCATACTTAATTGTTTTTCCATGTTCTTTTGATATTTATGTTTCTTTTGGTATCTTCTGGTTTAACCCGTTGTTGTTTTTAGATTAGACTATATATGGGTAATGTCATGTAGACTATAGATTTCATTTGTAGGACTAAATATTACATATATCAATTATTAGGCCCAAATATATATGTAAGCTTCTAATCGAGTAGCAAAAGTTGTAGATTTCATTTGTAGGACTAAATAGCATTTAATTACTAAATAACTCTCTGAAAGTTCTTACAACAAATACGTGTATCCTTTCTAGGTGTTGATTAACATGATTCGTCAACCAGATTGGGTATACGAAACCCCTGTTCATGATATGAGTGTTTCGGACCAAGACACTAACCCGCATAATTCACGAACGGATACGTGTGAATCCATGGTAACAACTTTTAACCGAGAGTTATCTAGATTAATCTAGCAAGTTTGGAAGTATAGTATGTTATATATAAATAATTAATTTTTTTTGCTTCCAGTTGTTTTTAATTATTTGTTTCTCTTGGTATGCAGAGGGCAGAAGCCGAGACTATGATTCAAGGGCTTCCAATTTATGTATTAAGAGCTGTCCCGGCTGAATGCAGTGACTGTCCAATTTGTTTAGACGAGTTCTGTGTTGGGCAAGCGGTAATATTTTTTCTGTTTATGGGCCTTACTAGTATTTAGTTTGCCACTCACAACATGTAAACTAATGAACAGAATTAATTTGCAGGTTCGTGGCCTTCCTTGTGCTCATAACTTTCATGTGGCATGCATCGATAAATGGCTTAGACTAAATATGAAATGCCCTCGGTGCCGTTGTATGGTCTTTCCCATTTGCAACCAAAATGAAAGTCCAGTTGATCCTGAGCATGCAGCCATCTCAACAGCTCACGACTTGATAACACAACCTTCTAGCTCAAGTTACCTTGTGAGAATGCAAAGTTTTCTCATACCAGCTAATGGAGAAAGTACAGTGCCATTCAACTTCAGCCTGAGTTCGAGCCTGAACCCCACCTCCATGTCCACTGATGGAACTGTGCCGCCAGTTGAAGTTAGCTCAAGTCCGAGCCCCACACCTACCTCTATCTTGAGCAACAAAAATGCACCCGTATTAGAATCCTGCCCAAGCCCGAGCTGCATCCCCACCTCTGCCTTCACCACAAGCAACAAAAATGCTCCGCAACTTGAATCCTGCCCAATCCCGAGCCCCATCCCCACCTCTACCTGCAAGAGAAGTACACCACTATATGAACCCTGCCCAAGTCTGTGCCCCACCCCCACCTCTACCTACACTCCTAGCAAAAACAATTCAGTCCCATTTGTCTCCAGCCCCAGCCCAAGCCCAACCTCCACCTCTAGCAACAGTCCTGTAACTGCTTTAGAATATGTTGAAAATGGAGGTCAACCATGTACAGTGGCTATATCTGGCAACGAACTGTAATACATACTTTTTAGTGCAGTTGTACAGTTCATATGAGATTTAGGATTCAGAAAGTTTACTTTTTCATATTGACTGCTTGGGTACCTTAATGTAATGGTTCCGAAAAAATGTTCATGCTTACATTAGTGATGCACTGATGCCATGTGACTACTGTCATGCAGTTTTGTAGATTTCTGTGTAAAGGTGGTTATATTGACCCGTATAAAGTTTGGTTAATAGTTTTGTAGATTTCTGTGCAAAGGGGGTAATTTCGACCCGTAACAGGTCTATATGAAAAGTTCTCCTAAAAGGACATGTCGAATGAGTTGAAAGTTGCTCATATTGACATTGTATATTTGTATCAGTAATGCTTCAACCTCCCAACTCTTTTATTTGTAAAAAAAGGTACATTTCTTCAGTTTTTCTAAGCATAACTACTATATTCACTATTAATATCTTCATTTTCATTTATAACAGATTATGTTTACAGGTCAACTTATGTGTCTCATTTTGGGGTGTACTAAGAACAAACATATTTTGACATGTCCAACCCACCCAGTTTGTAACCTCATTTTTTAGCATACATGCATTTTGAAAATCTTGTATGGAGCCACAGGATGAGATAGAAGCGAAGCTTTTATTCATTCATCTTGTTTTTTAAAGGAAAGCATAAGTTACAAACATATGATATTCAAATTGGATTGTATGGGATCACATAATATTGAAGTTATTTAAAGGTTTCTTCATCTGTACTGATTGCATCAGCTACCCACCCAAAATCAAAAGCGACATCAAGAAAGTACAACATAAACACCAAGAAAATGGAAGAAATGAACATGGGTATAGCACCAAATAGCCATAGGAACAATGGGAAGGAGAAGTAGAAGGTTCGAAGGCCTAGAGACCAAAAGTAACTACCTAGATTTACGGTGGAGGCTACATACTCTATGGTGAGGGACTGGCGGGTGAAATTGGTTATTTTTTTGTAAGGAACATTGATGAGCATGCTTGCATGGCTGAGGTACCTAATCGACTGAACGTTCATCAAGAAAGATACCAAGAAGCACACGAATATGCTAAAGAACTTGCTTGTCAATCTCAGTCTAGTTCCTTCACCAAAGGTTAGACTGGCCCAGTGGTGGTCAGTCCTGATGTTGTTGATGGTACTGCTATTGTGTCCAACGGCTCCCCCGGTCATTAAAATAGCAATTAGGGAGCTTAGCATGATGGCTGTAGAGGCCAGTAGTGTCGATGCCAAAATGTTGTTTCTCAATGTTTGTACTGCCAGAACTCCGGTTTTCTGCGTGTCCTGTCACCCAAAGTTTATTCCTTATGTCAAATATAACCGATAGTAACATTTATCAATTTATACAACCAATAAGAAGGCATGTTTATGTGTGTTAATAACAGATCTAGAACCACAAGAGGGTATGCCAGGTTGCAATGTTATGTATTTGGATAATATGCAGTAAGCAGTTCCAGGATAGTGCAGATACATGCTAGCAAACTTAAGTCGAACAATGGGAAACAGATGTGGGGGACTAGATCCTATACTTATGATTCTTGTATGTTAGTACAATTTACCTCCTACATTCTGGACAGTGTGATTTGCCTTCTGTGTATAACTGTAGTAGGCCTAGTAAGGTACTAAGGTGCTGGTCCGGACAGAGCATTTACAGTATAAGGATCGAGTATGGTTTTAGAATATCTAAATACCAATCGTGATTTACTTTCTTACATAGGTCTTTCATTAAGTTAAAACGTCACTCATGTTGGTTCGGTTTACAGCCTTAGTTGTGCCCAAAAGCTGAAACCGATCCTACCCGATCCAGGTTAGGTCAATGGAACGAAAATCCGGATTTGACCAAACCCAAACCGGTGACGATTTTTTGTCCAAAAACCAAACTTGACTCGATCTCGACCTGATCATAGGAACCTAAACCGGTTTCAACCAGACAGTTATACCACAATCGAAACCGGTTTTGGTCAAACCTGGTTTTGACCGGGTTTGGTTTTTTCGACCCAACTTTTCGACCCAAATTTGTACTTATAGACTTGTTGATGGCCTATCAGTTATCCAAAGGCCCAAGAAGACTTTTGGTAGACCACCAAGGACTAGAGTTGATTTATCCTTTGTTCAATATTATATCAAGTATAATTTAATATCTGTTTGGTTGGCTGAAATAACCTATAGCCAAATAGCCTCATGCTAGGTTTTTCAACTACATATATTATTTGTTCCGTTTGAATAAACTACAGCCAAATAGCCTCAGGTTCGAGAAATTAAATACTCGATCCGATATACACGCATACATGTACCTATCACTACGATGTTTGTCGCAAAACTCATATAAATATTATCAACATGCCTTATGTCCACACTCTAGTTTATTCGACTAACTACAAAACTTGGTTGTACAGACATTGAGACCAACTTGATTGACATAATTAAAGATGGATTTGTTATTAATAATTAAACAAACTGGTGACGAATCTAATATTTCATATTAAGGGGGTCGGATGTTTGATTGGAATAAACCGATTAGAGAAAATAATGTTGATTTTACCTAGCTTTATATGATAAGTTTAAATAAGAAGTTATGTTAGTTAGATGGAAATAGGGAACTAGCTCTCTCATTGCTTATAACTTGTCACACAAATCCTTTCCTTAATAGAAATAACTTGAAAAACGAGAGACATAAAATTTGATTTATATCGATCAATACGGGTTTACCAACTTAATATGTCTTTCATCTAGCAGCATGTCGATCATAATAAGCCGTCTCTTACTATATTATCATGAGCCAAATTATAAGTTGGTTTGAATTATGATACTCCATATAGGCAAATGATAAATCATATCTCGTAGTAATCACCTTTCCTAATCTTTTTTTTTTTTTAACATTCAGTCGGTATGCGACATCAGGAAACTTCACCATATAATGGTGAAGCTTTGCACGTACCCTAGACAACGAGATGTTGACCATAAGCCGTTATAAGCCTTTCTTAATCTCTTACCCCTGATTTAATTTCCATATGTCTTTACCTAATAATTAGGAGGATTTTTAGACTATATATTTAGGAAGAGTTATCATTTCTCTTGTCGATCATACAATACTTACATGAATAACGTCGTTTTTATGTAAACTAAGAACTCCTTATATTTTTTAACAATAATACAACACATTATTATATTTATATATACATGTAATTACATATATATTACTAAGGGGGAAGGAAGTATAAGGTTGTCTCATAACCAAGTTTAGGTATGAAACCCCTCACATATCATTTTCTTAAACCATAAATATTATGAGGGACATATGTTTTATTAATTATACAACAAATATTGAAATATTGTTATATGAGGGGTTCCATAACTAAGATTGGGTATGATACAACCTTATATTTATTTTTTCCTATTACTAATAACCGGTGTCATAACAAAGTACTAAAAGTATATATGATTGCAGATTTTGACACTAAAAGCACATATATAGTTGCACTATTATATGCATTATGTATGTAGTATTATATATGTACCTCCATCATTGAGCTAACCCAAAATTTGCGAGTAATAGCATTCATACCGATCACTGTCCGAGTGGGGTTGTGACGTATCTGATATAGGAGCCAGACGTGATAAGCTGCCATTACAAGTAATCCTGCTGGTACTAAAACCAAATCTATGTCATCTTTCTCCATTTCTGATTACTTTCAGGTTGATCAAATATTATTGGGCCCGAAAGTATTGGAGCAATAGGCTGCAGCAAAAGATGAATGAGGAGCTATCTAGCTAGCTAGGGGCTGTGATAGTTTTATATATAAGCCTGGCCAGTCGCACGATATATAAGTTAAAATTTTATTTTGCATGTATTTGCCTTAACTTATTCTCATTATTATTCCCTTATTGACTATAATAAATTAGGGGGCTTTAGTTCTATTTATTAAGGCTAATTTGGATT
>JANDBE010000048.1:30470607-30490887 GCA_024320915.1 Erigeron philadelphicus
TTTATGTAAAAAATTATTTTTTATGTATTTTCACCCTGCATTTTATTAAATTATGAGTTTATATCAAATCTTTATCATATAACGTAATAAATATTGGTTATAAGTATTTAGTTTTACATTGTTAGTATCTTATGATTTAGTTTAAAGATATTACCGATATGTATATAATTTTTTGAATAATGATTGTAAAAATGGCAACATTATTATTTTCAACATCTTTTATCATGTTTGTCAAATTACGATATTGTAAAAAATTATGTATGTCAATAACTATCTAATATATATATATATATATATATATATTTTTTGCTTTTGCTCTTTCCTTTTTGTGTATAAAGAGTGTTTAAATTGGTGTCGAAAAATGCAAAATTTGGATGCTTTTGGGCTTGTAATAAGTTTGGTTTGCTTTTCAAAAATATATACAGTATAATGTAATATATCTATATTTAACTTTATACCGTCGTAAAAGAATATAACTAATATACATATACTACTAATAATATTTGATGAAAACATTTTTTAAAATAATAATATTATCAAATTCTAACATATCTTATTTATAACTATTAACTATGCTATAGGCCATATAACGACTTAATATATTTAACATGCGTATTGAGGTATCCATATTGATATGTGTATTATATATATTATCTATGTACTATCTTATAGAAATAATAATCTTCATTTTGAAAATTACATGAAGAAAAATGTCTAAAATACCCTTAATGGTTATATTACACTATCAACTTTATACAATTTAAAATATATTCATTAACCTATTACATCAATTAATTTACGTCAGTTATCTACACCATTCAATGTTGCCTCAACCATCAACAGTGGTCTCTACCACTATACTATCGTCGTCATGAACATTGTTGCATTGCGCGAATAATGTGCTATTTATAGAGTAACTGCAAAAAAACCAAAGATAAACTAAATCGGTAAAACAAAAATATGGCATATATCGAATATCTAGGAACAATAGTTCAACAACGTAGGCTGTATCAAACGTGGGCCTAATGAAAGGACCAAATTTACAGAGAATTTACATGTTAAATTGAATCACAAGCCCAATGAAACAAAACAATTAAATCAAAAGCCCAATAAATAAGAAAAGCGCTATATTATACCCCAAACTAATTTTCTTAGTTAGAAAGCACCGACCATAAGTGTATTATTAATTAGAATGATAATCAAAAATCAGATAAAAAAAGCCTACTCATACCTTCGAAATTAAACCCTAATTTCCTTCAATTACAAGAAAGTTTCCGATTACACAATCGACTAGCTTAATTAATTTGTATTTCGTTAAGAAGAAGAAAAAGAAGAAGATGGTTTCGATTGCAGCAGTAACAGAGGCGATGTTTTGCACACACGTTGATCATCATATGCATGTTCCGAAAGTCGACACTACCAAATTTGTAAGTTTCGTGTTTTAATTAACAAAGATCGATATATTCAACGAACATGATATCGTATTTTTTATCGACTAATTAATATATATACTATTGCGATCATTAGATTCGACCTTTCTTGATTCTTGTTGTAACAAATTAAAACCCCTACTTTCTTTTTTATTGATCTTCGACTACTTGCAATAACGTTGATTAAATATGTTTCTTACGAATTATAAAGAACCGATCGAAATTACGTACTTATTATATGTTTCCATTGTCTTAACAATATGTATAGATGATACAATAGTTAGTTTCATTTTATGTTACGATATATTGATTGTATTTATGCCTCGTGTTATATAGGCTATCAAAAGTACGCCGCCACCACCAAGAACAGCCACAACGACGACGACGTTCTGTCCAAGCATTCGATCTGGAAGCCACACAGACATCGGACCACGAAGATCTAACGAGGATGCACACATCCATATCGATGATTTAACTAAGCTTTTTGGAGATGTTTACAAGTGGGCTCTCCCAAGTTCCTTTTACGCTATTTTTGATGGTCATGGAGGGTCCGAGGCATCATCTTATGTTAAACAACATGCCATGAGTTTATTATTTGAAGACGCGGATCTACAACACATAACAGAAGCAGATTTTCAAGATGAGATGTTTGTAAAAAGAGTTGAACATTCACACTGCAAAGCGTTTTTAAGGGCTGATCAAGCATTGGCTAATAATGAATGTATTGACGAGTATTGTGGAACCACGGCTTTAACTGTTCTGATTCTTGGGAGACGTTTAATAATAGCCAACGCTGGTGACTGTCGTGCGGTCTTATGTAAAAAAGGAGTCGCGGTTCAAATGTCTCAAGATCATAGGCCATCTTGTTTACAAGAAAAGAAAAGAGTGGAAGAACTAGGAGGTTTCTTTGAAGACGGGTACTTAAATGGTGAACTAGCAGTAACACGTGCCCTTGGAGATTGGCACTTGAAGAAATCGTCGTCAAAATCTCCTCTCATTGCAGAACCAGAGGTGAAACAACTGATGTTGAGTGAAGATGATGAGTTTATGATCATTGGATGTGATGGTATTTGGGATGTAATGTCGAATCAAGAAGCCGTGGCTCTTGTGCAACGCCAACTAAGGCAACATAATGACCCTCAACGTAGTGCTAAAGAGCTCATCGATCATGCCTTACGCCTTCACACAAGCGATAATCTCACTGCTATTGTCGTTTGTTTCTCTTCCTACAATATTGCTACTACTACTTCATCCTCCCAACCTGCTATGCCGCCTCAGCGTCAACCTTGGCGTCCAAAATTTAGATGCAATAATTAATGCTATTTCTGAAGAAGCCTGAAACAAAGTTACAATATAAATCGAAGTTATTATGGTGGAGTCAATGGTTTTGTGAAAGAATTGACCAACTGAAGTAGTTCGAATGGATGAATAATTTGTCATCTTCATGCTTTTGTGAAGACTCTTCTTTGATGGAGACAGAGGAGACTCTAATTAATGCTTATAACTATGTTGCTAAATAAAGAAACCATTAAAGAGTGCTTTTGTGGTTTGGTCTTTGTTGCTTTAAGGATATTGATCGAGCAACTCAAGTTTGAAAGGATCATTCGTCATATTGGTTTTTGCTGAAGAAGCACTTCCTTGAGGCTTGTATGGGACTGCATCAAAAACACTACGGAGTGAAAACCGGTGACACGGCCTCCGTGGGTGGGGGTTTTTCTCTTGTCTCTGTTTATCTGTAATTGGCAAGAGTTTTTTCATCCATTTTGCAGTCCTCGCAGTTAAAGTCTCGAGAAGAATCTAGAATGTGTAGTTTTGTTTAATTTCTAGATTTGTAAGAGGGTATATGTTGGCTTCACACGGCTTGGTAGTTGTGAGAAGAACTGTGGGATTGAATGTGAGAAGAACTGTGGAGGTGATAAAGGTGTTAAAAAGTGGGAAATCAAGCCAAAGAAGCCGTGAGATTGTGATGTTTTGTACTTGGGTGCTTGCGAATAGGAATAGAGCGTCGTGAAAGATGAGACGTCTTGGTCCTATTCTAGCACACTTGACTGATTTTGTGGTTCATGTTGGCTTCTAACGCCATGCTGGTTGCTATTGTAATATATTCAGTCGTTATTACTTACGAGATGTAAATACAATGGTTCATTTATTGGATATGGATGGTTATATATAATTGTTGTGTATTTCTGGAACATCAATCTTTTGGGGCCTGCATAATACGGAGTATGAGTTAAAATAAGTAAGCCTCCATGTAATTTGGTACTAGATCGATCAACGAATGAGTTAGTATAACAAACGCATTTTACTTTCTTTGATGAATACTGAATAGATCCATGATCAATATGTTTAATTTTTTTTATAAAATTACGATAATGAACTTAAAAGGCAATAATGGAATTTAAGCCATATATATATATATGCATGCCTGCTAACACCATCTCGTATAATAATCCGGCATGTATAAGATCAATCAAGTTTATTTGTATACCTGGTCATGTTCTAGAATCTAGACAAATAAAGTTTAACGGTCCATATGATCGAGCATGTAAATTATGAAGTTACAATAAAAGGTTTACAAGTCATAACTACAACTTGTTTGACTATATATTATTTTTTATGTATACTACACATAAGTGTCCTAACCTATTTATTCATATAATGTATCTTTAGGTGTTGGTTTATAATAACTATCTTATGTTATACGACTATTCTATTGAGAAGAAGTCTCGATAAATCACTATAATCTTGATAGATCAGTGACTTTTGATACACTTTACAATGTCAAAAGAGTTAGATCCCCATCTTGACATCTTTATATATATGTGATCCCCATCTTGACTTCTTTATAAAAGTGTGATTAGTATATACTAGTCTTTCACACCAAGAGAACATACATACACACCAATGATTTTGTTTTGTGGAAGAGAATGATGTTGCTAACAATCTAACATAATACTAATCTATAGTTAATAGATAGATTCTAAATTAAGCAACAAAGTTCACCGAAATTTGTAGAACTATGGGCAGATTTAATTTTTTTTCCGCTTTCAGTAGACCTCAATGTATTGTTTGCTTATGGGATGTTGCCTTGGGTGTTAATATAGATATCACCATACAATTGTCAATCTAGTTGGTTGCCAATTGGTAAGGTCTTTGACCTTGGAGGATCTACCTGGGTTCGAGTCCCGCTTCTTTACATTTGTGGGAGAGAATTAATAAAGATTTTTCGAAATTCTTATGTTTCATCTCAAGCATGCATGTAATTTAAGAGTTAAGAATAAATTAGAATGTTGGCCTAAAAAAATGTATTACTACACAATTGAATCAAAGAATAGTGAAGTAAGAAGTAGTAGATCATTACAACTTACAAACTACAAAAATCAAAAAAATCAAAATCAACAAAAAGAAAAGAAAAAAAAAGGAAAAAAGAAGGAGAAAAACTTGCAAGTTACAAGGATATATATTAAAAACATCGAAGCTTTTGTAACATATACAATTTTATTGGTAATAAAAATATATTCTTATAAAAAACCGAAACAAACCAAAACCAAACCGGATTTAAGTGGTTTTTGGTTTTCAAAAATCGAAAGATTCGGTTTGGTTGTCATTTTTAGAAAAAATCGATCCAAACTATACTGTGCCCATCATTGATAAGTATATACTGAAGAAGGTTATAAAGTTTTAGATGATAACATTATGCTTATGTTTTTATACAGCTAGATTGAACTTTGTAAAAATTTATTCTAAAAACAGAATTAGAGTTGTAAGCAATTAAAAGCTCGAATGGTGACCAGTTTTTCCTTATGAATACTTGTAATGACTTATGGTTAATATCTCGTTGTCTAAGATATACGTATAAGATTTCATCATCATAACGTGAGGTTATCCTGAGATCGAATGTTTGAAAGAAAAAAAAAAAGAAAAATCTAATCAAGTCTAAGTGGTTCGATTTGAGTTTTGAGTTTAATTTAAAGCTTGTTTAAGAAAACCAGATCCAATTTGATTATCGAACTTCAGAAAATTAAACGAGCTCCTTTTAACATCTTTTTCGTAGCTTAACTTGCATAACTTGCCCACCTAATATAAATTACAAATTAAATACAGTAGTTCACACCAAATCGTCATTATAATAATTCAATGGACTTTCTAAAAAACCACCACAATCGACACCACAGCTCCGCCACAAGCCACCGATCAATTTCCGACGCCGATTCCCAACTCGACGAGTTTCACTCACCGCTCCGAGCCAACTCACCTCATCTGTCCGATTCCATCATCACCGATAATCACACTCCTTACAGATCTCCACTTTCCTACAATGTCACCCCGTTAGCAAAATCAAAGTCTCCTGTCCCGGTCAGGGAAGATGCGGTGGTCACCGTCGCCAGAAGTAGAAAGTGGGCCATGGTTGAGAAAGGGGAGTTTGGGTTTAGGGTTTGTGAAGCGGTGTTTAGCTTGATTGCTTTTAGTGTTATGGTTTCTGATAAGACTCAAGGCTGGAATGGTGATTCGTTTTATAGATACAAAGAATATAGGTATATATATATATATATATATATATATTATTGTTTTTTGCTGTTTATTTTAGCTTTTGGAATATGAAATGTGATAGTATTTGATCATAGAACAAATAGTTATTTTGAAGTTGTGCTTAGAAAGGCCCCCTTAATTTGGAAGTATATTTTTTTGAAAATGTGAATGGTAGACAAAAGTAGTTTACTTGGCTACGTTGACGAAATAGCTCATTCGTTGAAAAAGTTGTGTTGTTATTCAGTTTTTGATAGGAAGATAATTTGAGTTTTTGAAAAGCCTAAATGCAATTGGTTGAAAAGTGAACGACTTTATGATGTTTGGTATTCAGATTGAAGTATTTTCTAAGTTTTGGTTAAAATGTTTTGTATTTCTTCTATCTGCTAGCAATCCAGTGTATGACTATTGACTACGTCCTATACTGACAGAAGTTAGTGAATAGAAACTCATAGCTGAGATATTGTCTGGTAACGTAATCTAGATGAATCTTTAAGTGCAACGGCCCTTATCTTGGATCTTTTTTTTTTTGTCACGGAAAATGTCTTGTTTAGTAATGATTAGATGAAAGCCCATTTTGCTAATCTGTATTTTTAAAATCTTGTGTTATAGCAATTTTGTTTATTATGACGTAGGTACTTGGTAGCAGTGAATGTTATTGCTTTTGCATATGCTGTGTTTCAAGCCATTGATCTGACATACCACTTAGTTTACAAAAGACATATCGTTTTATATTCTCTTCGCAGTCATTTTGACTTCCTAACAAATCAGGCAAGTGCTATAAATACTCGCCTTTAACATCCATATTATAAAGCTCATATTTTTCTAATGTGCAAGTTTTGTCACAGATATTGGCTTATCTTTTGATCTCATCATCGTCTTCAGCAGCCACAAGAGTCAATGATTGGGTATTAAATTGGGGAAGTGACGAGTTCACAAAAAAGGCTTCTGCATCTACAGTGATGTCTTTCTTGGCTTTTCTTGGTTTTGCATTTAGCTCTCTTATATCTGGTTACAATCTCTGTAATCAAAATCCTATTTGATCGTTTTTATGACCATCCAAATCAGTTTTTAAATGATAAATAGTATGCTGATGATGGAGCTCAAAGAGGTGAATTGAACTGTGTAGAGTTTGTACAGATAGGCAATCTGATGGAGGGGTCAAAGTACCATTATTTTTTAGAACTCTGTAAAACAGCTCTGCTAATTGGGTGAAGTAAAATGATTATATGCATTCGTAAAAGGGCCATCGCTTCCTGTGTTGGCTAAAACAAGTAGATTGGTGTACATTTTCGTATTCTCCTTAGGTGCATACTTTGACCGAAAAGTATACTTATCATATTATTTATTTATTTCTATTTCATTATATTTGTTCGGTTTTAGCTTTAGTAGCTGCACTCAAGTTACTAATGACGGAAAAAGCTTGCTAAATGGTGATGGAGGTTTCTCCCAGAAAAGTGGTTCTTTGGTCTGTTGTTCAAGAGATAGCTATGTGAAGATAATGTAGGTAATTTATTGACTTTGGGTGCAAGATTGAGGACCTGTGTTTGGCATTATATTGGCGGGACAGAACTAGTTTCTGACAAGTGGATATTCTATTTTCTTAGTTTTATTACTCGCGAGATTAACAATGGCGAAGATACATTTGGTTAGATTTTTGGCTTCAAAGGAACGTCTTCGTGACTCTTTCCTAAAGTAGTAAGCTCTCAATGTTGATTGTGGGTGCCTTAGAAGAGGGGGGTGTGTGTTGTATAATGGTACTTGGAAAGGATGTTGGGATTGGATATCAACCCAAGAGGAAAAGTGCTCTCTGAACTTGAGGTTATCTTTGATTTCATTAACGGGTTAAACCCTTTCAAGCTCCATGTCAGATAGTTAGAAATGGGTTCCATCGTCCTTGTCAAATTCATGCCAAGATATCTGGCTGCACCTTCCATCCCAACAGATTTACCTTTGGTCTCAAAAAAAGTTGAAACATTTGGATTTGGCATGGGTATAACAACAGGTGAACAGACTCCTTGGCCTCGACTGATCTGGAAACTAGTGGTATTTTGCTGCAATAGTTGGTATGCCCATTATGTTCTCTGGTTTCTGAATTGGGGCAATATTGCCTCCTTGAATGTGCTGACGACGAAGTGATACTGGTTAGACTAAAAATCCAGAGCTGGTGGAAACTTATAGCAATTGTTGTGTTTAGCCTCCCTTGATTGCTGGAGACTTTGGACTTGAGGAATAACAATCAATCAGGCTGAGGAGAGTGGGAAAGAAAAAGGGGCAAATCACCACCAAAGTGGGGTAAGAAAAAGGGGCGAATCACCCCCAAAGTTGCCCAAGTTTGCCCGGAACACAACCCGTTGAGCGAACCCACAATGTCGCCTATATCTTTGTTGACCGGTGCTGAAATCTATAAAGTCTTTGTTTTTTTTCCCCTCGTATACAACATTTTTCTACTCCACATGGCGCAAGGTGCCCAGTTCTTTAAAATTCATCCATTTCCATCTCTTTTATAAGACATTTTTTCCTATCTCACATGTCACATGATGCAAATCGTCTCACCTTAATACCTCCACTCATCTCAGTCTCATAGGAAAGCAATGTCTCTATTGGTGTTTTTTAAAGTTGTGCATGCTTGGCAGTCCAAATTACAGTTGTCATTTCATTCTGATAATTTTGGCACCACAAAGATGAGTTAGTTGGATAATCGTTGTCGTGATAATCTGTTTTCCAAGTTTAAAAAGTAGTGCATTCATATTATATTAAAGCAGCTTACTTTTAGTAATAATATAAAATTGTCAATGTTTCCCTCTCCTTTAAACTATTATATCTTCGTTTTCCTATTAATAGCAACACGAGCTGGTCACATTTAACATCAATTATAGATAGGTGATGGAGATCATGTGATAGACATTGAGTCGATAAATGTTATATTCACGTTCACCACAAACTTTGAGGCTATACTTCAATAACCAACCTCGCTCAACTAATGATCATAAATAAGGGTCTCTAGCTGAGGTCGAATTTAACAATTGAGGTTTATGTTAACAATATACTTTTTCTTTCTTTTATTTTTCTTTTATTTTTCTTTTTTTTCTTCTTTTTTTTTTTAATACCATTTGGACATATTTAGCCTCATCCGATAAAATGGTAAATTAATGGTTTTGTTGAATCTTCAATTGTCATGTGCTAGTTATATTTTATGTTAAAATCACATACTTGTATTGATATAGTAAGTAGTACTTACTTTTTTTTCGAACATTCAGTTGATATACGACATCACGAAAACTTCACCGTATAATGGTAAAGCCTTGCACCCTAGACAACAAAATGTTGACCATGGGCCGTTACAAATATTCGGAGAAAAAAACCCTAAAACTCTTCATCATTAAGGATCGAATTCAAGACCTTGGGTAAAACTTGAAATGTCTCTGACCAGTTTTTTTTTTGAACATTCTCTGACCAGTTGAACTAGTCTTTATTGTTAATATTTACTACTTACCTCAGATGATGTAATTATCAATGTATATAAATAATAATAAAATAATTGTCATGTATTTACTTTTAATCATTATTTACATCTTATCTAACTCATCTTATCTAACTATGCATTCTTTCTATAATCCAAATACCTTTTTTGGAATATTAAACTATTATTGATAAGAAATTATTTCGTAACTTCTAGCTATTAGAATTTCACAAAAACGGTATGTTATATCTTGGTGTACCATAATAAAGATCTTATATCTAGTAAATGAGAATAATTCAAAAAAAGGGTGCACATTTATACGTCTAAGCAAATTTATACGTCTAATTTCAAGTATAAGTTATTTACGGCTTATAGTTTTCAATCCTTTTCTAATTAATTGATTGCTTCATAAGTTATTTTTATTTGTATAGAACAAATGAACTAAATAGTTAAATGTACTTTTAAGTTTAAACCCCAAGATATTATAACGTTCTCTTGTATATCTTTGTATTGCATCCCATTACATATGTTTCATGTTTGTTTTCTCTATTTTTGCATCCCATCAAGTTGGTTTGTCATCAAACCCGTATTAATCGTGTCAGTGTGTCACACGAGTTTCATTTCTATATTTTATTTTCTAAAACCTTAAACCAATGATATTTATCACAAGACCAAAAATGTTTGCAACATTGCAAAGTTATGTTATGGTTGACTATAACTTCATTTCTACTTTTCCAACATTCTACCTACCAACATAAGTAAAAAACCAGACTACTTCAACCAAGGGCCAAATAAGTCATTTCAAATACTAGAAACTTCTATATCTAGAAATCCTAGAAAACAAATAGGCTGGTTGGCATAAAAAGACTTTCGGTTTTTAAACAACCAATGTAACTCCTTCCTTCTTGCTGACATTCCACCCTGCAAATATTAAAAACCCACAAATTTCCCGTTTTACCCCTTAAACTTTGCTACATCTTCCATCTTACCATTCCTTTTTCATTGTCTCAAGTCTCAACTTCCAAAACATACAACTCCCAAATCACTTCAAATTGATAATAAATAAATAAATAAAAAGTATATTATTTATTCTCTTCCTTATAAAACCCAAAAAAAATCTTACAAAATCTTGCAAACTACTTCATGGGTGCTCACTAAGGTATATATATATTTTTTTAAAGATTCTTGTCAATATTTGACTTTTTTAAGGTCCAGTATGCATAAAGTTCCAATCTTTTTATGTTATTTCATATGTAATTGTGTTTCTTGAATCTTTTAGTTGCTATATATCTGGGTTATAATTATCTTTTGTTTAACAGTAGTATTTTATTAATATATTTTCAAGAATGTGTGCAACTTAAAAAAAGATCAAATCTTTGTGGTCAATTGTTTACTTTTTGAAGTATTTTTTGTGTAATTATTATATATGTGTGTATTTGATACTTTATGGAATTTGAACTTTATGCTTTTTATCATTTGAATTTGAACTTTGATTGGTTTTGCCTTTTTGTCACTATTTATATTTGAATATTTGAAATATTTATTTAGATCTGATATTTGAATTTTAGTGTTTGTATCTTGTATGCAATAAAGATTCTATCTTTTTGGACATTTTGTGGACAGATTATTTGTTTGTGAGTTTATTTGCACATTTAATGATGCCTGGGTTGGTTACTGATGAAATTCATGAAGAGAAGGTGTTTGATGAAATGCCCGAGAATGAGAATGTACCGAAAAGTAAAGAGAAGTTGGATTTGATTAAGTATCCGAAAGATGTTGGTCGTGTTCCTTTAAGTCCTGGTAATGTGGGTGCTTCTGGTGGTGATGGCGGTGGTGTTGAGCTCTCTATTGAAGAGCTTTATGATAATGTGTGTGATATGCAAAGTTCTGATGAGTCAGTGTCTAGGCTTAGCTATGAGTCGGATGCTGAAGAGTCAAGGATTGATTCCGAGTTGAGGCATATAGTGGGAGGGGAGATGAGGGAAGTAGAGATATTGAAAGAAACCGAAGATATATCTAAGAAAGTTGAAGAAGAAAGCGTGAATTCGCGTTCATCCAAATTTTCAAAGAAAGCAGCCCCTTCACAAGTGGAGTCAGAAGGAAGTTCTAGATGGAGTCCCAAGAGCAAACACCATCAAACCAATAATCTTTCAGCCAAAAAAACCAATAAGATGTCAAGAAAATCAGTTGTTGGAGATAAAGATGTGGATCTCGGCCCACATTTGATTAAGCAAGCCCGAGATTTGATGGCATCTGGTGCTAACCCTCGGAAAGCCCTTGACTTGGCTCTTCGTGCAGCATCTTCTTTTGAGAAATCTGCTAACGGTAAATCAAATTTAGATGTTGTCATGTGTCAGCATGTTATAGCAGCCGTACACTGTAGTTTGGGCCAGTACAGTGAAGCCATACTGGTTCTTGAACAGTCCATCAGGATCCCAGTGGTCAATGAAAGTCAAGATCACGCGCTGGCTAAGTTTTCCGGTTTGATGCAGTTGGGTGATACTTATTCTATGTTGGGTCAACTCGAAAATGCCCTAAAATGTTACACATTTGGTTTAGAAGTGCAACAGGATGTTTTAGGTGATTCTGATCCAAGAATTGCTGAAACCTGTAGGTATCTTTCAGAAGCATATGTTCAAGCACTGGATTTCATAGCAGCGGAAAGTTTTTGTCAAAAGGCAATTGAGATTCATTCAAATATGGGTTTGCAAGCAGAAGAAGCTGCGGATAGGAGACTCATGGGTCTAATCTGTGAGACAAAAGGTGACCATGAAGGTGCACTTGAGCATCTAGTTTTAGCTAGCATGGCTATGGTGGCTAATGGGCTAGAAAACGAGGTATCCTTTGTAGACTTAAGCATTGGAGATTCATATTTATCGTTATCGAGATATGATGAAGCTATTGCCGCATATCAAAAAGCACTTAAGTCTCTCAAATCATTCAAAGGTGAAAACCATCCGTCTGTTGCTTCTGTGTTTGCCCGTTTGGCTGATTTGTGCAACAAAACCGGGAATTTGAAAGAATCAAAATCTTACTGCAGAAACGCTCTCCATATATATGACAACCCTGTTTCTGGGATCCCTTTAGAAGAAATTGCTTGTGGTTTTACTAACATCGCTGCTATATATGAGTCCATGAATGAGCTTGACAATGCACTAGAATTACTATTCAAAGCATTAAAGATATACAACGATATTCCTGGGCAGCAAAGCACGATTGCAGGTATTGAAGCCCAAATGGGAGTTATGTATTACGTGTTGGGAAAGTATTCAGAATCTTATGATTCTTTCAAAAGCGCCATCTCCAAGCTTCGTGCAAGTAGTGAGAAGAAATCTGTATTTTATGGGATCGCACTCAACCAAATGGGACTCACTTGTGTGCAACGTTATGCTTTAATTGAGGCAATAGAATGCTTTGAAGAAGCCAGGATCATTTTGGAACGAGAGTGTGGCCCTCTTCACACTGATACCCTTGCGGTTTATAGCAATCTGGCGGGTACATATGATGCTGTAGGCAGGTATGAACTCTCTGTGTTTTTGTGCTCTATTTAACTGTTTGATCATGCAACTGAAAATCAAACTGAGTTGGGACGAACTGACTGATAAAACATTTCAAAACTTCATAATGAGCATATACTAATAATGATATGAAACTGTATTATGTGATCTTTTTGCTGTTATGGTAGGCACATACCTTGATATAAAAATCTGATCACATTGTGCAGGTTGGATGATGCAATAGATATCTTGGAACATATTGTTGAGATGAGGGAGGAAAAGCTCGGGACAGCAGGCTTTGATGTGGATGAAGAGAAAAAAAGATTGGCGGAATTGCTAAAAGTTGCTGGGAAGGTAAGAAACAGAAAAACTAAATCACTAGAAAACCTTTTTGATTCAAATTATCGATCAAAAACCAGCAATGAGGTCATTGATGTGTGATTATGATTTTTGTTGTTGTCCTCAAAGCTGTATTGTGTAAGTTTATAGACACATAATATAATATTTATATATATTTATCTTGAAGATAGATAGGTTGGTCTGTTTGAATTTGTATTTGTATTGTTTCTGCTAGTAATTCATGTATTCATTTGTACATGAATGGTCTTATACGACATACACAATTATGTTGAGAATCGGATAATATTCAATAATCAACCACGGTTATATTCCCTGTATCACATCTTCCATAGAGATATACAGGTAACATCTAACTCCATGTCCGCGAAAGCTAGAACATGTATCAGTGTTGTAAATAAAGGTTTTAAAGGCCGTTATAATGCTTAAAGGTGGTCTGTCGTTACGTTATGTGCCTTGTAGGGTGGATTTAAAGGTTGCAGTCAATAAGGGTCAAAATAACGAACTTAACGTGGCTGGGGCCATGCATAATAGATAGATATATTTAACCTAATGATTTTGTGTTTATAAGGCGAACTTTGGTTTTGAAACCAATAAAAATATCTAATGAAACAGAAAGAAGATGGTTTAAATAAAACTACCAACATTATGAGTGGGTACATTATTGTTGTAAATTTTAAATAAATAAAGAAATCATATAAAAAATGAGTATAGGTATTTTATATTATACTTTTTTAGTTTTTTATGGTTATTGACTTATTTTGTAGAGATATTGTTAATATAAATCTTTAAAAAGGAAATTCCTTTAAAATTTATAGTCTCCGTTATAACACCGATATATCTAAATAAGATTTATCCTTAAAGGTGCTCAGCCGTCGAGTGACCGCTGACTGTTATTTACAACCTTGACATTATATGCAAGCATCATCTTTTGAATGTTAAAAAACATTTTGCAGTTGAAAGAATGAGTGGAACAGTTATTACAAGCACAAATGTCAAATCAGAAACCAAAAAATTAAGCAGTATCTCGCATAAATCATCACACTTGTTAAACTAAGTGGATATTACTTGCCATTAATTAGCTAAGATACAGATGGACAAGCCATTCGGGCGAGTTAAGGGGGGTGTTTGGATTAACTTATCAATTGAGCTAATTCAAAAAATTTTGTACCGAGTTATCTAACACATTTCACTATATGTTTTCAGATATATACTTTTGTACATGATCATTACATGAGATGCATCACGATCTATGATATGTCATCATTTGTAACTTTTCGAGCCTTTAATGGTAATACACATAATTGATTTTTGATGTACTTGATTTATATATATGAACATGCATGATGCATGTACTAAATGTGAGGACAATTTTTGTGTCTAACAAGTGGGATATAGATGGTGCGGGAGCCGAGGCTTCGCTAAGGCTAGTAATGGTTTGGCCTTCCATAAATTGTGCATGTTCTCATTGAGATCAACATGTGGTTCATTGGGTGGCAACCCCCAAGTGAACCCTTGTACGAGCCTGGCCATCAACATTACAGTCATGGTCGTGCCCAACAACACTCCAGGACACCCACGCCGTCCAGTGCTAAATGACAACATGTTAAGGTCGTGGTCAGTTAACACCACCTCATTTCGACCATTCATGTGACGGTCTGGATTAAAAGTTAATGGGTCATTCCAAAACTTAGCATTCCGACCTAGTCCAGGACGGCTCAAAAGCACGTGGCTACCTTTTGGTATGAAATATCCAGCAACAATAGTGTCTTCAGACGCCATATGGGGGAGGTTGAAAGGGGCAACAGGGTGCAACCTGAAAGCTTCCCTCACACATGACTTGATAAATCTGAGATGGACTAGATCGGTTTCTTGTACGAGCCTATCTTTTCCAACCACGGAATCAATCTCATGGACGGCTTTATCCAAGATTCTTGGGTTGTTTATCATTTCCACTAATGCCCATTCGATACTATTTGGAATGTTATCAAAAGTAGCAAGAAAAAAATCCTGAAAGTAAGACACGTACCAAATATATCAATGCGATTATCACGCGCTCTTGTATAAGATTTGAATACATGAAACAAAAAATCATGTTAGTTAGTCTTACAAGGATTTGGGCTTTTATTTGATCTATGGTTAGTCTAGGATTTTGAAGGTTGATGAAAACATCAAGCAAGTCATCTTCTGTCGTCTTAACACCATTGTTCCATTGTTGAATCCTTTCATCAACCAAAGGATCTAAATACTTTTTTGCAATACGAAGAGCGTTCCTTAGGTTTCTTTCATGCCCATCAAAATCAGTTATCCATCGTAACCAAGGGAAATAATCTGTCACACAAAAAGCATAAACATGACCGGCAATCGTTGATAAAGAATCAAAATGCTCGACCTCTTCTTGCCCATGTCCGCCGTATGCATCCCCTTTGCCGAAATATCTACTCCCGAAGATGATCTTTCTTATGATGTTGCTCGAGTGTTGTTGTACAAGCACCCTCACATTCACTACCCTTCCTAAGACTACACCATTGGTCGTGCACTGGGTGTAAATGTACCTAATAGATCCACACATATGTGTAGAAATGAATTCGAAGATTCAAAAAAATGATACATGAGACTAAAATCATAAGATTATGCATGTTTAGAAAGACATCAAAATACATGACAAGATTGATTGAAAGATATGATTAAAAGGTTTTTGGGGATATACTGAAGTGTCAACCTAGTATTAGGTAGTTTGAATTACACCCTTAGTCATGATCTAAACTCACTAATTTCCCATTTAGTTTGCTAAACTATCAAAAGCAAGCTTACCTATTTTTAACATAGTTTGCATAGACTAATCAGTGGTGGAGCAATATGGTGGCCAAAAGTGGGCATGACCCAGCCATAATGTCTATAACGCTTTATATATTTGTTAATAATTTTTTGTATAAGTTTTGATCGAAGCTAATTGACCATCAATAAAATATAAATATCTTTTTGGGCAACCTAATTAACCAACTAACCCTAAGTCTCTAATTAACATTAACCCATGCAAACCAAACCAAGAACAGAGACTAAGTAAGTTTACAAAACTTTATGTACCTAAGCATATTATCAACTTCTTTGTCTCGTTTGTTTTGAAGCCACTCATGTCTAGCTACGGAAAGGATATCGTTAGCTAGAACTTTCCTCATCTTCTTCCAATGATCACCCATTGGAGCAAGTGAAGTGTTCAAGTAACCACCACTAGTTAAATAGCCCGACACACAATCTGGCCTTGACGAGAAGATCCTATCTTTGTCTTTCAAGAACTCACAAGCTATCTTTGGATCACTCACTGCTATAACATGGATGTTTCCAAGCTTGACACATAGAATATCAGTGTTCATGTCATCCATCATTCTATGTATCCATTTGAAAGTTGGCTTATTTCGGAGCATGGTAATTAAGCAACCAATGTAGGGAAAGGCTTTTGGACCCGGAGGCAGAGGAGGCCGAAGATTAGGACTTGTGCACCTGGTGAGCAAGAAAGACAACATCGGTTTGAGAAAGATAATGATGAGCATTATGATTGAGAGAATTAGTATCATGTTTTTGACAAAAAAAAAATTGAAACTTTTGTTTGTGTTGTTTTCGTTCTTAATCAATCATACTTATAGTAGTTTCTTTTTACTCTTCTCATTTACGGAGTATTACTTTCACCCTTTATTTAATTGAAAAGTTCGAAATGTAAAATTATTAGAATAGTGCCTTCTAATTCTATGTAAAAGGAACATCATATTACTTTTTTATTAGTTCAATCATAATTATTCTTTTAAAAAACTCTATTAGCTAGAAAAAACCTTATGGATTACATTGAAGTAATTTTTCTTTAAAAAAATGTGTAATTCCATGATGTTGAAAGTACGTAGATTGTAATGATAGTCTGTTTCACAAAATTATATAAAGTTGATAAATATATAGCACAAAATCGACATATAATTAAATACATATTCAAATGGAAGTAAAACAAATAATAAATTAAATGCACATACGGGCGACAGAGCAAATGTGATTAAATCAGAACATATACGGTGAGGTTTTTACTCAAGGTTTTGAGTTCGATCCCTAGGGATGATAAGTTTTGGAGTTTTTTCCTTCGAATATTTGTAACGGCCAATGGTCAACATCTCGTTGTCTAGGGTACGTGCAAGGCTTCACCATTATATGGTGATGTTTCCTTGATGTCGCGTACCAACTGAATGTTCGGAAAAAAAACAAATCAGAACATATACGACTAACATGGAGTTCATTACCTGAACACGCCTCAAATTCTAGCTACTTCGAATACATACATGAATTTGACAAATTACACCAAATTCACGCATATGAAGCTATTTAGTACCCTACCTTTACATATATTTTTCCATAATCAACTTCAAACGTCCTAAATCATCTGATTTTTCAAACTTATGTGAAGTTGACGGAACCAAACATTAGATGATCAAAGAAATACCATATATAGATAGATATCGATGATTGCAAACTAAATGCATTCACAACAAATATATTAATATGCTCAATTTCACTCCATTAGGAAAAGATCCACATGTGTGGGACACATTTATATGAATTGGCCCATAGACCTACCTAGCATATACGAGTATATACAGAAGTTCAAACTCTCGGATATATTCAAGAATAACTATATATCACATCATATCCTTCTTCTGTGGACTATGCCAAACTTTCAATTTGGATATAAATTTTGAGAGCTCCTGCTTATTTACTGAAAATTCAGTGAATCTTCCAAATCATAAACAAATTTTCTACAAACATAAATATTAATTTACTAAATTATAGTCATTAACCAACATGACGGCATAGTCCATAGATGAGAAAGGAAAAAGTACTCGTACTTGAAAAATTAAGCTTTTTTGTTAGTAATTTTTTTGCACGTATAGTTCCTTTTTCCCCTGATTCGCTCCTACGGTATTGGTGGTAATTACAGTGTTTTATGGCTGTTGAACAAATGAATAGGTAAGGTTTCAGCTTCCTGAATACATAAGATCATTTATTTGTAACAGTTGATTAAACACCAAATAGAAACAAAACTTTAATATACCTAAATGCCAATTCCTAGAAGAATTCACATATAAGGGACTCTTCCAATGATGGTTTTTCAGTGTTATGCCTATCAGCCTATGTAGGGACAGATTGATAGGTTTTTCCCGGATCATGGGGCTAATAGGTCTGGGCTCTGTTCAACTCGGGTGGGCCAGTTTGTGATAGTCTTTATCCATCAGGTTATCTGTTCGGGTTATAGATAATTTTCAGTTATGAGAAAAAAACATAATGTCATAATGACACAAATAAATAGTAGAGGCCCATAGGAAGGTAACACTGATCCGTCCGTCATATGATTGGAGTTTTAATGTTTTTTTATTTGGGCTAGCTTTATCTCGTTGCGCTATCTGGGTCATTAAAACTGTGGCCCATAATATTTCATCTGCGATGTAGTGGATTTTGGGTTTTTAATACACGTGAGTGTATCATCGAATGTTAGATTGTTAGACGTCGTCGTTCGGTTGAAATGAGCAAATTAAGGCTCAATATAACATTAACTTATCGTTTTCTGTTCTTTCGTTTACTTATTTGAAGAATTGTGATATTTTGGATTCTATATCATGTTTCAAATTTGGTTATAGCAAATAGTAAAGTGTATGGTGGTAAATGGTGATCATAGAGATCCTACAATGTATATAAATCTCTATAATTTTAATACTATATTTATGTATTTAGTTAAAAGTAACAACCCCATAATGGTGTAACTAATTCAACTTTGTAGTTTTATTTTACATTTGTTAATATCATGAGAAATGTATGACGACCTCATAATGAAAATCTTGGTTTCGCTACAGCCTACTGGATTGTAATTGTTTGACATTTACAAAATTTTTTTTTTTTTAATAATTCATAGTCTTAGCTCATATTTGTAGTCAGCTTTACAAATTTTACTTAAATCGGTTGATGTAAGAACTTTATAGAAAAGACCAAGCTCAAACCTATATCTCTATCATGTTCTACATCAACACAACAAACGTCTATCTAGAAAATGCTACTCATATTCCCCAAAAATTTTTGAAAGAAAAATAGTAGCATCAATGCAGAAAATATAAACTGATTGAGATGTGCATATAAATGAATATTAGCATGTGCATTGTACCTATTGAAATAGACTTATATGCTTTTCATGTATCATATATGGTCACCTCTTTCCGTTCCACTTCCATGTTGCTTCCACCCACTTCCCCTTTTCTTTTCCCTACCTATATCTACACAAATCCCACACCACATATATGTAATGTATCATGTATGTGTGTTTGTGAATGTGTGATGCTTGTTATTTATGTTAAGTAGGGCTATAAAACAATTTGTTCACATATTTACCTTGATTTTATCACTTCATATCCTTCTTACGAGCGACAGAAGTGTTAGAAATTACATCTCCTTGTCACTATTACATTTACAAGATACATATGTATATATATAGTGAAGGGATCAAGTGAGAGAGGAGGGGTTATTTGAGAACCCTTAAAAAAAAAAAACTCAGGAACCCCTCTCCACCATTGGATCAAAAAAATGGATGGACTAGATTAAAAACAAAAAACCCCTCCCAACACTAGAGGGGTATTTGTGTCACTCTCTTTATTTTTTCTCTCTCTTACTTTATTAAATTAATATAATTTTATCTAATTCATTAAAAAACTTTTATCTCACAAACCGTAAATCGTTAAACGAAAAGAAGAGCATGGGTAGTCTTAGAATTTCGTCATCTTTCATTAGAGATGCAATTCGACATACTTTTGACGAGTTTTTAGTTTCGTTCTTTTTTTTCCATCACGTTCATGTTACACATGTGTAAATTATTATTCTTTGATGTTTACACATGTGTAGAATGAACTTTTTAGTGTTTTCCACTTGTCCTACACATGTGTAAGATGAATGAACATATTTACACAACAATGAAGGTTAAGGGCGG
>JANDBE010000048.1:30584039-30600932 GCA_024320915.1 Erigeron philadelphicus
CTTAACATAGTTGCAACAAGGATAATGATACGTATACCTAATTCATATGCCTAAACATATGTCTACTCCATACATCACATTACATATGTTTTCCACTAACTCTCTTTCATTAACTCTACCTTTGATATTGACAAATGGCTTGATCACCTTTTTAAGCCTATCTTTAGGCATACAATTTAGTCTCATTAA
Source organism: Erigeron philadelphicus (assembly GCA_024320915.1). NCBI lineage: Eukaryota > Viridiplantae > Streptophyta > Magnoliopsida > Asterales > Asteraceae > Erigeron > Erigeron philadelphicus. The sequence goes on from JANDBE010000048.1 coordinate 30,584,229, forward strand.
TCATTTTCCTTGCAACAATAGTTTATACTTGTGTAAAAAAATGATACTGCCGTTCACATGATCTCACCAATTGGTTTAAAGTTAATGTTTGTTAGGATTTGGACCATAATTGTCACTTAAACATTGAAAGTTGGACCAAAATCATCATTTTGACATAAGATGGATCATTCTTGCAAAAATCACAAAAAGCAAATATGTAATTTCTTCATAAAGTTATTATTAGTGAATAACTTTTTTTATCTTTAAAAATTATAAGTCACTTATTACATCACAAGTATTCCGTAATTACGGAATAGTCCAATACAATTACAAAAAGGATTATATCACATTAAATCTATTGTAATTCTTCACAAACATAAAACTTTTCTTCAATCTACCTTTATATTATGAATGAATGAATGAATAACCTATAGATTAAACCTCAAATAGAAAATATATCGGTACAAATTTAGTGTATAACCGTATACTCTCGCTTCATATAAATAAATTTTCAGAATATATATTAATATAAGTTGGATTTTGTTAAAATTCTAAAAGGGAGTGTTTTGTAGTTGTAGCAACTAACAAGTAACAAGTAGGACACCATTTGGATCGAATGGATACGAAAATTTGGGATTAAAATATGGCTAAAAACCATATCATCCATACATACACACAACATATATATTATCATCATCAACCACTTATTATTATCACCCACACTAGACTACTCTCCTTTTCAATTTCATTCGTATACTCACTAAACATTTCATCAAAAATAATAATCTTCCACACACACCACTCCATTCCCAAATTCCCTCTAATAATTCCCCAAATTTTATCCACATATTTTAAACCCTAATAATAAATCCCCAATTTTTTCTCTCAATTAACAAATCATGCACTCACTAACAATTAAATTAAACATAGATTTCAATAATATTGAATCATCGTTAAGACATACTCGCGTCAATTTCGGCTCTGGAGATGCTCCGGTTAGGTTATGTAGTCACGTGAGAAGGAATAACTGTAGAATCGTCGCACGTGCGTCGGAAAATGCCGGTGCCGGAGCTGAAGCTGAAGCCGGTGGCGGTTCTGACAGTCAAAGTCAACTTAATGATCATAATAATAATAATAACGATACCAGTAATAATAATTCGAGTTCCTTTTTTGAAAGAAGTCAAACTTATGCTTTGATTAAACAGCAAATGGAAGTTGCCGCCAAATCTGAGGTCCTTGTTTTTTAATTTACATTTTGTATATTTTATTCTATCACACACGTATATACATATATATATATATATATATATATATATGTGGGATAAATTGAGTATAGCTAATTTGAGTCCAAAAGAAGTTCATGTTACACATGTGTAAGTTACATGTGTAAGTTGTACTTACACATGTGTAAAAAAGTTGTAGTTACACATATGTAAGTCTCGCCGGAGATGGTCGCGGTCGCCAAAGGATCATGGTGGTGGTCTGATGGTGGTGGTGGTGGTAGGAGGTGGTTGGAATTGGAGGAGATGGAAGAAAATCAATGGACTTTTTTTGGACTCAAAATAAGCTGGACTCATTTTATCTTTCCCCTTATGTTACATATATATTTCTAATTTTATATGTATATGTATAAACGAAAATGATGATGATGTTCATTGTTGATGTAATGAATGTGTAGAATTATGAAGAGGCAGCTAGGCTGCGTGATTCGTTGAGATCGTTTGAAGAGGAGGAGCCCGTTTTACGTTTACGTAGTTTGATGAAGGAAGCCATTGCCAACGAGAGGTTTGAGGTACTATCTTAGCTTTGATTTTACTTATGAAAGCAAGCATGTGTAGTTGGTTCAAGGATGTCTTTAAAATTTAGCTATATGATTACAGGGTAAAGTTCTTGAAAGTTGTTAAAGTTACCATTTTTCACTATGTGTGTGGGGGTTCGGGTAACCAATTCGACGTTATGGGCCATTAAAGTTTGGTCTTTTTGTTGCCATATGAGCTCCAGCTGACTGGATACTGCATGTTTCATATTGTATGCATGTTAAAAGCCAAGCTGTCCATATTTTGATAGTTTGTTACTTGTATGGCCAGTGAAGTCATTTTTAGTGTGCGTTTTGTTTTACCGAATAGTCTGCTTTACATGTTTTGTTGTTGATTATTAGGTGTTCATAATGTGGTTTGAAACCATAGAGAATTATAATGTAAATATTTGTTTTAGTTATTTGTTTTATGCTTTGTTAGGATGCAGCAAGATACCGTGATCAGATCAAAGAAATTGCTCCTCACTATCTATTGAAATGTTCAAGTGATGCAACAACATTGGTATGATAAGTACCTCTCTATAAATTTTCTTCGTTCTATACTTCTGTGTATGTTTTTGTTGTGTCTTGTAACCTGCTAAGCAATTGTTATCTCTCTGTAAACTGGATTTAAGTATGGAGATTTTGCTCATCTCGCTTGCTTAGTATAGTTATTTGATTCCAGTCATCCCTTTTCCCATAAGTGGAATACAATTAACGAGATTCAGGATTTTTGTTTTTGTGGTTGTGTCTTCTAATGTGTGCATGTTATGGCACATATGTGCGTTTGTTATATTCACAACAGTTCCGCCCTTCCAGGGTTCTAACGCTCTTTTTCTAAAGAAATGAGTTTGTTGTTAATGAAGTTTATATTTCTATACTATATGATCAAGTAAGAGGCTTCCTTTTCATACTTCATGTAGTACATGTCATTGTTACATGTTGGTTTGGTCAAAGCACTGCATAGTTCTGGGCGTGCTTGCCTGGGGCTCTTTTTCCTTCACTTATATCAACTCGTCTTATGAATCTTAGTTATTGAAAATCTTAGATGTAGCAACCAATAATGAGTAAACACAGATTGTTATTAATAATTTCAGGGGATCAGGGTTCAAGTTAGGAGTGTGTATATTGAAGGGCGCAGCCAACCTCTGAGAGGCCAATACTTCTTTGCTTATCGAATAAGAATTACTAATAACTCAAACCGTCCTGTTCAGCTTCTCAAGAGACACTGGATAATTACTAATGCTAATGAGAAATCTGAGGATGTCTGGTATGATTACTCGCCGCTGGTATTTAATTCAATGTTAAAGTTCTTTTATTGCACTGAGGTAGTTTAAGCCAATGCATAACGTATTATCCTTTATTTTACAGGGGTATTGGAGTTATCGGTGAACAACCAGTTATACTTCCTAATAACAGCTTTGAATATTCGTCGGCATGCCCATTAACCACTTCTAGTGGAAGAATGGTGAGTATATATTTGCATTCTCCATTTCATCTATGAACATTTATGCAAGCTAGAAATTGTTGATCCATCTACTTACGAATTTGTTGGTTCAGGCTATGTAGCATCTCAATTGGGGTAAATTTAAGTTTAAAAAATAAAACTTTTTTTTTTGTTTGTTTAAAAAAGAGTTGGCTCAAAATGAAACAGCAGGGGATGAAGTTCACTAAAAATGAAAGAAGGAAATATGTTCACCTTCATTTTAGTTTGTGGGAAGGAAAGAGTTGTATGTCAGAAGTTGCTACTCCAAAATTATCCTTCCTCTCGTAAAAGATATTCATTGTGTTAACTTGTATTAAAAAGTTCTCAAATTGCTTGTGTGTGGGTGGGGGAAGGAATGCTTTGCCACACAAGGATGTTTAGATAATTAGCTGCTAGGAATCTTGGATGTTTTATGAAGTGGTGAGGGTGGCAATTCCATGTTGTTTTACTAGGACCACCTTTCAAAAAGGAGTTAAGTACTCATTTATGTTTATGTCTGTACAAAATTGTAGAAGGCCCATAGTGCAATACCAGGGCCTAGGCTGAAAACGCAGGCTTCATTGAACACGAAGCACATCATATCAAAATTGACTTCCTCCGAGATTCTTGTCTTTGTTTTTTCTCATTATCATGTATAGTAGTTTGAGAAACGGACCACCCTTGCTGAAGTTTCTAAGAGGCTAGAGCATTAATTACACAATTGTCACTGTTTGCAAAGAAATGACAGATAAAAGAACAACATTCAACCCATACCTTTACTAAGAAAGCCATCTTCCTGTAACAATGAATTTATTTTTCCAATTTTATTTACTATATTTGATGATATTGCAGGAGGGTGACTTTGAAATGAAGCATATTGATAAAGTAGGCTCAAAGACATTCAATGTGGCTGTTGCGCCGTTTGCTCTCTCAACGTTTGGGGACGCCACTGATAACATTTGAGGTATCCCAATGATATACAACGACATCATACTTTACTCAATTTATTGCAGAAGTTGATCAATCAAATATAGTAGGCATAGGTGTTTGATAAAATGTCAGGATCAACAATTTTGTTTAATATATTTGGAAGTACTCAACCTTAGAGTTTGAATGTATAGAATTTTGAATTTAAAATCTATTATAAATATTGAAGTTTGGAAAGTGGTGCTTCCTCAGATAGGTTGAATGAAGATACCTTTGAAATGTATTTCCTAAGTTGCAAGTACACAACGTCATTGATTTTGCCATCAAAACATGATCCAAAACAATATTGGATTGCAAATTTTTGTTTTGCTTTGCAGATTTTGGCTTGGTTTTGGGGTTGACTGCATGAAACAATAAAAATGATTTGGTTTGTGGTTTGTGGTTTCTGATTCTAAAGAAATCAGAAATCATATGATATTATGATGTATGAACATGGTGCGTTTTCCATGTATCTAATCCCATGGATCAATTGCAGAACTATTATTGAACCATTTTTTAACCAAATATGCAATTTCAAACACTTGACTGGAGAAATGCTACCTTTCTTGTGGCATGAAAGTTTATTAGAAATGCATATGGAAAGCCATTGACCCTTCACAATGTAAAGCTTAGAGATTGTTGCACACATACTAGGTAAATCCATGTAGTTCAACATGTTTGGGTTCATTAATCAAAATATTGCTTTTAGACTTACCGGCTCAGTCATTGCCACTATACCATCAACCTTTGGCAGCAATTGCCCCCCATGCCAATTTCAAGCCTTTCGAACGTCTTCCGCAAGTGGTGAAACATTCATCTTTCTTTGATAATTCATACACAACATTATCTTTGACTAAACTAAACTAGAATCATGACGTCTAAAAATTGTGAAATTGATCAGATAGCACCAAATCAAGATTTACTACATGCAAAAATGGACAAAGATTTACCACATGCACAATTGATATAAGGGGTGTGATAATGACTATAAAACCAAAATCAATGACCTTAGAATCCCTAAAAACTTTTACAAACACAAGAATTTCATTTTTCACTGTACTAACGTCAATAGGTCGACATGAGCGACCAAAAAGACTATAATCATTTTCAAACATTTATAAACAAATCGTTACAAAGAATGTATAAATATATCCCAAATAATTCGTCCATATTCACTTAAATCTACCTTGAACTTTATCATATAATTTTACAGAATTTCACAAATACAAAAAGATCACAGTGAAGAACTTGGTAAAGAACCCATAGGGATTATGGTATCAGTGTCTTTGGTCCTCCAGAATTTTGCAGGACTAGCTTTTAACAGCAGTCCAGAGATAAACCCCGCGGAAGACTTTGACTCTGTATCCTGAACCAAGGTGTTTGGACTAACATGCACTTCGTTCGCGCTCACATTCGGGTTTCTCGTGGATATTGGCCTAAGATCCACACCACACGGGCAAGCAGCCATCTTTTTTAAGCAGCCCTTGTGGTAAACCAGTTCACAAGATTTACATCTTTGAACCTCACCTTCCTGTAGATATATTCCATTTGTTAACATGGAATTCTATTTATTTTTTTTTGTGGTGTTTGTCATTTTATAAGTTGACTCGTAGTGTTATCAAGATTTTAAAAGGCAATCAACTGTTCTATTAATATGGATACCATAGATGATACAACGGATGAGTTGGCTCTAATTTATTTAGATATTCATATTATTATTAGGCTTTCAACGTGTTCCACCCATTCGACCCGTTTAATTTTGCTTACTTTCATTTTACTCGTTTCACCCAACAGAGTTAACATACCCTGATTTGAACCTTTCAAATATAAATGGATATCAAAAAACATAAGGGATAGATGCTTCACCTGAAAAGGAAAGATGAGAGAAGCTGGATCATCACATGCTTGCCGAGCAGCACAAGGTACACCCACATCATAGCAGATTAAACATTCGTCGGTAATATGATGCACAATTTTCTTGGAAATTGTTTCTACCATCACAGGCAAAGCTACAAGAGAGATAACAACATCAAAGGATGATTAAAAAAAAGCCAACCCGCTATATCTCTTATGAGTGACAATTTCAAAATAGATTGTATTTAGTAGATAACAAGTCAAACATAATATATTAGCACAAAAAGAATGGCTGAATGGGTTCAAGCATGTATTCAAATGTTTCTAATCTCCTAAAGTGTATTATCTAAAAACAACTAAAGAATTACATTTTTTGGGATGGCAAATATCTACAATACACCTATTTGTCAACTTAAACCCACAATCTCTTGGTCATGTGTCACCCCAATACCGCCAGGCCAAAGGCCCTACGGTAAAAGAAAATAAATTATTATTTTAACAATATATTTTTGTAGTGATATTCACTACTTTAATTATATTGTGTATTTTTAAAAAAGCTAAAAGTGTTGACGATGCCCAACCACCCTATTTTGACCTGCACATAAAAGTAACTAACTTTGACCCAAACTCTAACCCACTAACCAATCTGCCCATTTCGCCACCTAAATTTTCTCTCCAGTTTGAAAGAACACAAAAAGGGCAATAAGTAGCTCGAGTCCTGACGGAATTGCCGCAATATGATTATCAAAGAGATATATGTCTTGTTATATGAATTCCTTTGCAACTGTTTTGGTGTTCTGTAATATAGGGCTCAAACTTTAAAAAGTATAATCCATTGATAAATCCCATATGACAATTCGTTCACGAGACCCTAAAAGTAACTTACCAGCAAACACTCCTTTGGAAAGATCAACAAGATCTTTTAGAGCAAAGAAGTCACTGCTTTCAAGAAGATATCTCCTGGACCCAACTCCTTTGTATATGGACCGACGAAATGGGCAACGAACATATGGAAGCATTCGGCCGATCCTTTTCCTGACATTAATAACGTGTTGCAAAGGTGGAACTTTCGCGAACAGGAACGGGTTCAAAGCACTTACACAGAGCATTGGCTGAAAGAAAGAAAAACACATGAGAGAATTAGTCACATGATAAGCTGTTTACTTTCTTGAGTGGACATTTATCTATTTTTTGAAACAAAGACTTGACCAATGGACTGGGAGCAAGCCAACCACCATATTCACAAGTAAAAAGTATAGTCCAGAGTTGTTAAAAAAAATGAGAAATAGAAGGAAAAAAATGGCGCACATGAACATATTATTTTGTCTGTGTGACACCAGAATTGGCACGACAAAAAGATTGTGAAGATACTACATAGCAAATATGAAATGAATTCACTTTTATTATTCATACACCTTATTCATAAAGTCCATAAATTTTTTTACTTTTGTCAATTTTGACCTATTCTGAAGAATGCCAAAGAAAATAAGTAAAATAACCAGCAAGCATAAGTGATGGAAGTGATATGGCTATTGATGAGATACATTTGCCAGAGACGAAAAGTATATAGGCATGACTATGAAAAAAATATTAACCAGTGGATACACAATACACCAAGCTATCAATATCAAATGTACTCGCATAGTCACATGTGTAATCTGTTGACATTTATTACTTTTACTTAGCTAAACTGCTAAAGTGCCATTAAAAAAGTATGTTGGCTTGTTAACTGCCGTAAAATTTTGCCCCAGTCTATGCATTCTTGCCGTAAAGTATGATGGCTTTTCTAAGAACTGAAAGCAACATACTATGGTTTGAATTGCCGGTCAATTTTGCATAATATACTTTGCTGCAGTTCTCTATTTACAGAGTTTCAGTATATCAAGAATCACTTTCATACTTCCAAGTGTTTCGATATTTATAGTCAAGAGAGATGTCTATGTGGATGCATGAGTAAACATGAACTTATAACCAATTACAATACTAAAATCATGTTTCAAAGAATACAAGATTACCTTGTCATGTATAGAATCCAGATACGATTTAGCCAGCTGCGACACTGGGTACTCTGTAAAATCCCACCAATGCAAAACTCTAGCAGGCAAGATCGCAGTTTCATTTATATGACAAGATGAACAAAAAACCTGACCACTATATTCACAAACACGTGGCTTGCCCCACCCAAGTGTCTGTACAAACTCCAGCAAACGAGTTTTTCCCTCATCAAAATATTTATGACAACCAGCACAAGTATAGTGTTGTCCTTCTAACATTTGTCTCATTGATTTATGAGGCCTAACTTCAACAATAAGTGATATTGACTGCCCCAACGAGTATACAGGTTTGCTTCCAATTTGTGACGAAGAAATATGTGTGTCAAAAACAGGGAAATTTGGCCCATTCTTCGGCGGGGATATAAACCATAATACAGTATTAGGGAGGCTGGAAGAGAACTTGGATTGCAAAATAGATTGCAAACATTCTTGAATAAGAACACTTCTTTCTGAAACGACATCCGGAGATGAATTACCAAAATACTTTCTGGACTCTCGCTCAACCGTTGACCAAGGAGACGGAAGATCCCAACCTTTATTAGCAAATGACGTTTTTAAACGACGATAAAGAGTAAAGAAATCACGGTATCGCCTCTCGACCTCCCACTGATGGGTCCCACTCCATACCCTTAGCTTGTAAACAGTGTATTCCTTCACCCCCACCAGTCTTTCACCCAATGAGACGTCCCCCTTCATCTGTTTTGCACCAATTACTTCAATGCCATCAATTTTGTAAGGATTTTGGACAACTGAGTGAGAATTTTCGATACTAGAAGTTGAAGCAGTAGAGCCACCGTCTCTTGAGGGAAGAGAAACATGGGAATGGTTGTGTTTTCTATTACGGGTAAACCTAGCAGCAGGAGACTCACCGGAGTCAAGTAGTATCTCTTCCATATCGAAAACAACTTCATCATAGAATTCATTTAGTTCATAGTTTTCTGCCTGCAAAATGTACTTAGTAAAGTTACTATAATCTATTAATATAATAATTCACCGTGAAAAACTAACTTAAAGCTAGTTATGCAGATCGAAAATTAAAACTGACCTTACTTTCCGAATGAACATCTTCTGGAACATTTAACGAGGCAGGGGCAGAACTTTGTCTTTTATCTACTTTTATAGTTGGCAATGACTGCAGTGAATATGTTTTAGAGTCTTTGGGCATTTCAGCTAGATAGTCTTCAGTATCTTGTGTTGTAGTTGACTGAACATGACCAAGTGTAAGATCCTCTGTGGTTTCATTTGAAATTGTATCCATCAACGGGGGCGCCTCCACTTGGGAAACCTCCTCCATCTTAATTTGATTTAAATTTTCTGCTTGTTTGGCAATGACAATCACATCTTTCATAAGTTGTCCTTGTTCTTCATCCCCGTGTTTCAGATGATCAATATGACTTATAGATTGATTGTTAGAAACATCGATCTGACTGCTCAAATTGTAGTCCTTGACATTTTCTTCCACATGTGACATACTTTTCAAGGCTTCTTCTTCACTTCCGATTTCCTTTTGGTCGTGTCCTTGAATTTCATTTACAACAAATAAATCTTGAGGGTTTCCCATGGGTTCTTGCATGAAATCATCCCAATCATCTGAACCATAAGCTACTGATGAATTCATAAGTAATGTTTCTTCTTTAACCTTTTTCTTATCCGGTAAATAATTCCTGTAACCTCTAAAAGGCAAACCATTCAGTTCCTCGCCATCCGTACCATATCCATACATCGAACCTTCAGACTCTGAATGCTCTAACCGAGATGACGTTTCCTCTTCAGAACATTCATCAAACTGTCTTCCACCTTCAAATACATTATTTTCCCCCATACGAGCCTCAGAACTTTCTTCCACACCTACATTTACCACATTGACCTCCATTTTTTCCACACGTTTATTCTTTACAAAAAAGTCATTACTCGAACCACTTTCCATTCTTTTTGAATCACTTTCAGCTTTCCACATAACCACACCCCCTCCATCCGGAAAATCAGAAAACGACGTTTCCATTTCATCATACGAGTTCATCTCATTTCTATCAACCACCGCCAACCCTTGTTCCGATCTTTCACCGTCTCTCTTACTATACTCACCTAACCTACCCAAACCTAACAAATTTTTACTTCTCTCAAACTTCCCACCTAAGCTAAAACTCTCCAAACCACCCACATCCCCAAGTCTCGAACTTTTCGCCGACCCAATATCCGAATCAGGAAAATCTTGAAATGTACCAACAGAACCACATAAACTAGGTGTGCCCATTACAGAATTAGCACTACAATATCTATCAAACTCTGATTCTCCACAAGACGAGTAACGAGATGAAACCGACGACCCCTCATCATTAACTTTATCAAATAACAACAACTCATGATGATCAAGATTATTAGGAACATTCAATGGCAAAGCTTTACTAGTCCCTTCACCATTCATCATAAATATAATAGTAACTTTATCCTAATAACTACTACATCTAAATGGGTGAGGGTTCGAAAACGGCCACGGGGAAAACCTCGGTTACACGTACATCTGAGGCAGATAAATACTTATAGAAACTCGCCCTCTCCAGGTAAACTGATCAAGGTAAACCAACTCGATATTGATATATATATATATATATATATATAGTTATACTAACAGCAACACACAGTTTAAAGTAAATATCATAAACCACACCAAAAAAAGATAAAATTATTTATATATTTATTATTTTGGTGAAATCAGTATTAAAAAATACCCAGTAAAATCAAAGGATCTAATCTAAATCTAATAAAAGTGAAAATAGAATCAAGAAATTGAAGAGATGAAAATTAACTATTATTAAATTAAGGTAAACAATAATAAATAGTTTGAAATTTATGGAAGGAAATTACCTGATGATGAGAGTGAATGAATTCAACAATAAATAAAGGAAAGATAGTAACGAAGATGTTCTTGTTTGGTTTGCTATATAGTCTGTTTTGTAGCAAAAAATGATTTTTTCCTTTTCTTTTTAACAAATAATAAAATTATATACTACGTATCATTCAGTCAAACCTATAGTTTATGAAATTGATTGATATGATGATATCTAAGATAGATAATGTTTTCTAAGATTAAATTTGTTACACTATATATTCCGTATAATTTCGATCTTGGTTATGGGAGACTAGGAGTTAAAAAGACGCTTCGATCGGGTTTTGTATAACTTTAAATAATTAACTAGCATGTTACCTACACAATGCGATGATAATGGTAATGATGACTATTATTGGTGTTTGTGTCAGTGTCAAATGGTATCTTTTAATATATTTCAAAAGCTAAAAATTTTAAATGTAAATTAATAAAATAAGAGTTTAAAATATAAATAAGTTAATTAAAGTTAAATTAAACAATTTTTAATAGCTCTTTCCATTTAAAGAAGTTAATTAAGGGCAATTGATAATGACTCAATGTAACTATTTTAAAAATTAGAGGAAATTTAAAATTCCTACAAGGGTGAGGGTTAAAAGCGAAAATTTGAAAAAAAATAAAAACAAAATTGGCATCGTCTTTCTTAATGCCTTCTATACTCTGTATTATCTATATATCTATATATTGTATATGAATATGTCTAAAAAAATAAAAGAAACAAGGTTGTTGCCTTGCTATGAAAGTTGCATCACTCGTTTCTTCCACTAAGTGCTCCCACCATCCCACACGTGTTCGAGTGTCGGCGGCGGTGTTCATGTGAGGGGCCGTACCCCTTACTCCCTACTCCACGCCTCAATTTCATCGCCCTAAACGAATAGAGATAGCCAACTACCCATGAGCTAAATTTAGTTATAAATGTTTTTTTTTTGAACATTTATAAATGTTTAGTACCTTAATCACTGGAAGACAATTAGAGATTAAATTCTGTAAATTAATAGTAAAAAAACCCACAAATTAATATAACAGCAACAAAAGTCAATATTAGAAGTCTTGAAAATTTTACAAAGAAAAAAACATCTAAAATACACCGACTCAAAAACATTGCTACATTCCTTGCTAGGATCTTATTACACCCTTCATTTTTCTTCATTCTGGTATCAATAAGACAATTTCCATTGAAGAAAACAGAATAAGACAAGTTAATCTACGTTGTCTTACAAAATTTGGATCACCAACTCTTAAGGACCAGTTTCATTACAAACCAGGCTATGTATCCATCACATCATGACCTTAGCATTTTCGTATAATAAGGGTATAAAAACCAGGTCTACTTTACAGTTTACATTCATGTTATCGTTTCAGATTTGCGACATTATTCACTTGTATTTCCTCCAAGTCTCTCTATTGCAGCGCCTACATTGGGATTTGCTTTGTTACTTTCAGGAACAACAGAGCTCTCTTCATTCGCTTTTTCCACTAGTTTCAAATGAAGCCAACCTATAAGTGAATAATTTCACAATACAAATGCCTCCGTCAGCAGGGAATCAATGCCAGAAGAAACCAAGACATTAAATGCTTGTCAAATGATGTGGGATCTGGTAGTACAAGGTAATGGGGTTGAGTCCGAATAATTTGTTAAAACTGTTGTTCGAAACAGACTAGGTTTTCTCATTTTGCCCATATTTTTATATAATATAGTCGATGTGTTAAATATGATTAAAAAATACAATGTTATTTCTAGCTTTTTAGAATAAACAATCAGGAAGACTATGTTTAACCCATTTGATCCATTGGGAATAAACCATAACCTACATCGACCCTTTCCATAAGTAATGGGTCGAGATTCCTGCTGCTACTAGGCAAGTCATAAACCAATTCCGAGGATAACTTTAGCTGTGGCTTGACAGCGGAAGAGCCAAAATTAGCAAAGCCCGAACCTATATCAGTCTATCTGAGCCATTTTAAAGCTAAACATGCCTCTAACTTGCCCAACAATTCTAAGCATAAACAAGAACAGGTTCAAAGTGTTATGCAGGCAAAGCTCAATCCTACAAAACTTTTAATGACCCGGCTTGGCTCAGCTTAAGCACAACCCTATCCTTGATTACACAATGTTGAAAGTTGAGATGCTACTCTTATTTCGCAAAAAAAGTATGTTTGACTCAAAGTTTAAAAAGAAATTGAAAACAAAAAAATAAGTTGAAAGTCAATGCTTATTATAGCATGTAATAATATAGTTTTTGTAACGTCATTTACACATCAACTATTTCGCCCATTACACAATGTTAACCATTTTGAACCTTTATTCACCTTCCTGATCTAACCATTTTGCCACCTCCAGAATACCGAGAAAAACATGGCCATGGAATGTTTTCAAGCCAAGCAGAGTAAAAAAAGATTTAGTTACAAAATGATTGTAATCGCTTGTCTCTAGATATTAATGTAGATTATATTCAACATTTGAACGTCTCCAAGCTTGTCAGTTTAAAAGATTTCATTCCCATTATTTTTCTCTTCTAAATTTTTATTAAGAGCATATGTACTTCAGATTATCCCTTAAATTTTCAAGTGGAATAAAAGTCAGCACATCATGGAGTAAGTAATACTACTAGTAACACAAAGATAGATGAACAAGTCAAGGTTTTAGATGAATCACCCAAAGGGAAGCAAAATGTTGCACCCAGTACTGAACCTAAAAGCACATTCCTTCCACGCCATGCAAGTGATCCAGGCACTGATATATGTCAAAAGAAAACCATTAGCTACAACGGTATACTTGTAGCCTTGTAGGCATCAAAATACGGCAATAAGAAGATGATATAAGGAGCTTATAGAAAGTGTGATTCAGTTTTGAAACTTCATACTGATTAGACCAAATGTAGCAGCAGTGGCAGATCCAGCTGCGACAACATTATAGACATCATGAACTCCTCTTTTCTCAGCAAGAAGAGTTTGCAACCCGTAAAATGCAGCAGTAAATATTCCAAGGCGAACACCTCCTACTATCGAACCACGGGTAATTCGGATGAACCTCTTCTCCATTGCATCTCTCATTAATCGATATTGTTCCCGCTTGTCAGACGTGCTCCCTAGTTTTAATGTTACCTCTGCATCCTTGCTCTATGAACATTGGCAGAAAATGACAAAGTTCATACTATATTATCAATAAATCTAACTACATCTGACAAAAATGGTTGGAACTTCCAAAAAGGGTAATCCATAAAGAGTCAAAATGGGTCATTTCTGGGAGGATCAAAATGGTCTGGGTTGACCTAAAACACTTTATGTCAACGTTCTTTAAACAATCTGCCCATATAATATTGATCACGGAAGACAGAACTGTACTAGTTTCGAATTTTCAATCATAATCCTTTCTGAAATAAACTGATAATGGGGTTTTTCCTATTCAAAATGCAATTTGGGCAATTTACGACCAATATGACGATGTTGTTTTCAAAGCCAACTATTTAATTCAATCATTTTACCCGTTAGAGATAAAACATAACCTAACTCAACCCATTTATAAGTATGGGTCAAAACTCCCACCTCTAAACCTAACATCCACCATAGGCAAGTATCCACTTTAACCTTGATTGTTAAACAACTGAAGAATATCTTGTTGTTGAAGAGGCAGCTGCCTAGCTATCTATAATATAAGTATAACCCAATTAAAATTTTGCATTAACTACTTTCTTATTCAGGATCCTCCCCACCTTACTATTGTACCAAGGTCATCCTAAAGGGTATAAAGTAAAACAGGTTGAAATTTTAAGGTGACAAGGTCTATGAAATCCTTAAATTCATTAAAAAATCATGCATTACAACCCAGAATAGCAAAATGGGATGCTCGGGTGACTCAGTCACAAATTACTTTTAGTATAGACATACTTACAACTGAAGCAGAAGCTTCCTTCATGCCTCCATATAGCATGCCAGCAAATACTCCAACGACACTAGCTGTACCCCAGTTGACGGTTCCAGCCAACTTTGAATTTCCCTATGCTCCAATAAAAATTAACAAGAGTTGAATAATCTGGGGTTGATAGATTAACTGTAACCAACACAGTTTGAATTTTCATAATCATATTATTTACAACGTTTGATGGGATCTCGCAATCCAGTTGACTTATTAAACTCACTTCACTAGAGGCTTTTAACCTAATAGACAATAGATACAGTTACGAGAATACAAACATGCAACTTTTTGTTAACTTTTCTGGAGCTGCAAGTTTTAGTGATCAAGTAGGCAGTTCGTCAATAATTTCATTGAAACCTACCCACATAAAAAAAATGTACAATGCACTTAGTTGTTTTCATCTATTTTGCTTCCTCGAGTTCCCATGAAATACACTACATGTATTCCTTGTATTACAACCTACTCGTTGCAACATGTAACTTCTATGAATGTTCATGGGTGACGAAACACACAATCTTATGCCAAGCTAAACCACTTAACAAAAAAAAAATAGGGAAAAAAACTAAGAAATGCAATTCTTACATAAGGAACATTTCCTTGTGGTTCTTCACGTACTTCCATCGCCAAACAAGTAACCAACGTCTTTATATATAAACCTTTCCTGCAAGCCAAGTAAACAACTCAGTCACTAAAACTCTCAAGAAAATACAAATAGAATCACGAAAACAAATCCAGAAGAAAAATACTGAATTCATATGTATAAATTTACACACTTTAACACTTTCCTGCAATCAGCTAAATAATATAAAACTAAATCACATAAAAGACAATCAACACTTCACCTCAATACTAGCAAGTAGTTAACTAATGTTAAACCCATGTATAAAAATGTTGGATTTTATAAAATTACAAAAAAAAGAGTTAAAGATAACAGCTTTACTAAATGACATAAAAATAGATATTCAAGAAAATATATAATGACAGAAAAGCAAAAAACTTTTTTTTTTAATTCAATGTGAAAGTAATAAACTATTTGATTCTTATTATTTCATTTCAAGTGAAAACAATCGATTTGTAAGAAAAAAACATTTCATAAGTTCTACATATAAAAATTAACTGAAAACAATATATATTATTATAATTAAAATAAAAAATGATTATAGAAAAAAATACCTGAAATTTAATGATATTGAAGAGTGTTTCTACAGTCACCGGCGATCACAACACAGAACAGCAGCACACCACCGCTAACACTATCTGGATTGGGCCTTATAAAGTTTATTTGGGCTTTAATGTTTAGCCCAAATAATTAACTAATAGATATTTTAGGTCCAATGTATTTAGTAAGGAGTTTATGAAAAATATACTGCACACTTTCTTTAATAAGCACGTTGCAACACCAAAGGCTTGTAACACGTTAGATGTCGTAACGATAATACAAGCTGTTTAGGTTATTTTTAATGAGATGTGGTGATGAGGCATCTAACCATGGTTATCATTCTAAATATAAGTCGAGGATTAGATGAAAAAATAATAAGGTGCAAAAATAAACTAATTTAAATATATATGTTAGTGTTATTTAAGAGTAGTTTGGGGATATTGAAAAAGGTGCTGAATTTTCTAAAAATTGGGATGTCAGTTTATATTATAAGTGATTATAGATATAGATAAAAAAAAAAACGGTTAATTGGTATGAACAGTCTGATATCATGTACGGGGGAGGGAGTGGTCACCCTTCTTCCCCCAACACTAACCAATAAAAACCTTCCACCTCAATTTTTCTCAATCTTC
>JANDBE010000048.1:30618419-30629408 GCA_024320915.1 Erigeron philadelphicus
TATCATGTTATAGTTAGTTAGATTATTGAGTTATTTGATTAGAAAGACTAATTATTTCTCTTTTGATTTTTTAGATCTATCTTAAACATTCATGTAGATATGGTAGTTTCTCCTTTGAAAAAAAAATATTTAACCCCTAGACCGGCTTAGTAAATTATGAACAAGCAACAAAAACGTTTTTTGATAGAAACAAAGAAAGTCGAGGGACGTAACCTCAAGAAAGTCGAGGGACGTAACCTCAAATAGTAATTGGCCCGCCTGCATGAGGAAAACGTCATCAAAGCGGTACAATGCGCATAGTGATCATCTCACAACAATATCTATATCAATATATAAATATTCCAGAATCAAATAACAAGACGACAAAATAAGAAACATACATGCATTCGTGGCCAACTAGATTCCATATCTCTTAAAAAATTATAATCTTCTTCTTAACTATTTTCCCCGAAAATATACTATTGGATAAGAAGAAAACTAGACCTTTATTTTTATTTTTTTTCAAACCACTTTCATTTTTGTCAAAATTATAATATAACTTTTGTTACAAAAAAAACAACTTAACATTTTTATTTTCTTACATATATTCGTCGCCGGCACCACCGACGATGAGTATTACCGGCAGCTCTCCTCTTGACTGGAAGTTTTCTCAGGTTTTCGGTGAACGTACTCCTGGAGAGGATGTCCAGAACAGTAAAAAAATTTATAATGTTTTTTCTTTTTTTCTGTTTTACTGTTTATGATATGACATAGTAATATTTTGCATTTTTAAGTTTGTGTTTATAACCTTGTTAACATAATGTCCGGAAGCACATTATGTTTTTGAAGTTAGAATTTAAGATTATATTTTCTTGGACATAATTAGGATTTACATTTACAAGAAAAATGTGTGCATATATATTGTGTTTAATTTATGTGTTATCAAAGTAAGTTTACATTTGAAAAATGATGGATGATCCAATGAGAACAAAAAAAAACTAGTTGAAAACATTGTATATTTTATAAAAGTTATGTGTAGTAAGTGATGATTAATTATGTTAATAATGTAATCCTTGTTGTTGTTTTAGTTGATGTAATATCTGCAATTGAATTTGACAAGAGTGGTGATTATCTAGCGGTTGGTGATCGAGGAGGCCGTCTTGTAATTTTTGAGAACAAGGCTGCTGGTAAAGATGTATGTACTAACCCGCCACATTCTTTTTTCCGTATCATTAAACGTTTGTTTATGCATCCTGGTCCTTGTTAATGTGTTAGAATAATAAGAACTTATAAGCCTTTTTTATTTTAGTATGGTCTTAAAGTCGAGATTAAATAGGAGTATTTGGTCAATCGGGGTACTACATTGGGCTCATATTGAAAGGTATTCCGTTTCTGTTTGTGTTTTATAGGTAACTAGCAAGCAACATTCTAAAAATGAGTTGGAAACATCAGATGTTTCTGTAATGCGGCATCCTGAGTATAGATACAAGACGGAATTCCAAAGTCATGAGCCGGAGGTGTGGTATTATTATATGTATGCTAGACCGCTTTACGTATATATTTACTTTCAAGGGAGTTCATTAAACCATTATATGTTTCACAGTTTGATTATTTAAAAAGTGTGGAAATTGAAGAGAAGATTAACAAGATGAAATGGTGCACGAGCTTAAATGGGTCACTCTTTATACTTTCAACAAACGACAAAACCATCAAACTTTGGAAGGTATAATCTTCTCAAGATCAGTCTTTTGCTATTTATTTCAGGCTTTGCAACTTGCTTATCAGATAGACCTATAATGTCACAGTACCGTGTAGGTGGAGGAAGTCATTTTGATCCATTTATAGGTAAATGGGTCGATTTTGGGTTATATTTATCTCAAACGGGTCAAATTGGGTAAAACTTACAAGAAACTAGACAACAAAGAAAGCGGGTCAAATGGTTCAAAAACTAACACCAAGCATACATAATATGCAATAAACCTCCTAACCTTTTTGGTAAAAAGAAGTTACATTATTATTGTAATCATAATTTACACATTAATATTTACAAAATTCAAAGATTGAAGAAAAGAAAGAGTGATTGTGGCTCTGTTTGACCTGAACCCATTAAGACCTGTTTGGCTGTTGCCTAACCCGCACATTTGCAATCTCTACTCATAAGTAACGGTAAACTCCATATATCATATTTTCGAGTTGGGAAATATTGTGGGACTAATATATTCTCATTATTTTATAAAGCCAGGTTAAGGAACGAAAACTGAAGAAAGTAAAGGAAATGGACCTAAGTCCATATGTTTCTTCTGAGAATTCCCTACTATCTGAAAGCAGTTTTGTCAGCGGGGAATCTAAGCCGTCAGTTTCTAATGGTCATCGTCTAGAATGGATAAATAGTATGGGAACAAGTAACTCACCTTCAAATGCAGGATATGTAAATGTTAGTGCTTGTTAAAATTGTTGGCATACCTTCATACATATTTTCAACATAGCGCTATTAGTGACACTAATACACTATGAATCCCTATTTGTTTAGGGGCAAAATATTGGGGATTCTGCTCTTGCAAGATGTCGGAAGATGTATGCACATGCTCATGATTATAACATCAACTCTATCTCTAATAATAGGTAAGAAGTGTTCCTTGGTATTCTAATTTACATTCTTTCTTGATTTATCTTTAGTGAGCTATAGTGAGCATTGCACAAAGAGTACTTGGATGGGGTTTTGGGTCGTTTTTAAGTACTTGCTTAAACAGGTCAAGCGCATAGATTACTAGATATGATGGATGTGTTATATATGATCACCAAAAAAGCAAAATATCTAAACTTTTTAATGGTTAGTTACTTGGTTTAAGAGGTAATACACATTAAAAATACATAATGGACTATAAACTTATTGACATGGTCTTGCCAACGTTCCTTTTTGTAGTGATGGGCAGACATTTATTTCTGCGGATGACCTTCGGATAAACTTATGGAACCTTGAGGTCAGTAATCAATGCTTCAATATCATTGACACGAAGCCATCAAACATGGATGATCTCACGGGTAATTGAATATTGATTGGGTTTCTCGCTTCACTTTTTTAAGACTTTTAAGATTGTATGATCTCATTCTGTTATGTTTTCTTAACAATCAGAGGTGATAACATCAGCTGAGTTCCATCTACTACATTGTAACTTGCTTGCTTATAGTAGCTCAAGGGGTTTTATTCGGCTAGTAGACTTGCGACAATCAGCATTGTGTGATCGCAGTGCTATGATGTAAGTTCATTGTGATTTTACAAAACTATCTGCTTACGGGGCATTTGGATTTGCGTTCTAGATTGATTTGAATACGCAATACTACATTTGTAGTGTTTAGCAACAGATTGTCAGATTCTGCTAATTAGACATCAAATGATTCGTCTTAAGTACTCCGTGGTTAACTTCATACCAGTCACTACAAGTTTGATTATTTAAGAGTGAAGTTGAGAGACTTATATTTCCTTTCCACAACCAGTGTACTTCCTTTTCATTCAAATTTCATTTCTTGGTCATTTTATTTCTAACTCATATATTATCTCAACTTTTTTAACTCTCAAGCATATGTTCTTAACAATTTCAAGCAGCAGAAATGCATCTAAGCATATGTTTCATACTGTTCAGTGCTAATGCTAGCATATAACTATTTCAGGTTGCAGGATGCTGAGCCCCGAGGGCAGAAAACTTTTTTTACAGAAATTGTAGCATCAATTTCTAGTATAAAGTTTGCAGCAGATGGAAGGCATATCTTAAGTCGCGACTACATGAATTTAAAGGTCTGTTCTACAGGTTTTCTTTTTATCTTCTTTACGTTTACTGGTTTTACTTTTCTTATTGGGTAGTGTCACTGTTACCATGTGCTGGCACTCGTTCTCATGACTGTAATTCCATGCCATTAGATACATCTCTGGCTGTGTTTGGATGTGAACTTTTGAAATTTACCATATAATATCTAATAGTTAGTATTAGATAATCAGCCGAGTCCGTCAGTATTTTACATGCTTTTAAGATGTAATCAAATAATCAGATGTTTGAGAATTTTGCAATCTGGCTACCAAAAAGGACATTTCTGTGAAAAAAATAAATCTGTTATTAAATAAGAGCGTAAGTCTTTCGAAACAAAATGACTAATTGATTAATGTTACTCTACTGATGATTAGTTTTGTTATGGCTGGAATAAAAGTAATAATTAAAAGCTTATCGTGTGGCTAATATTCAATTAGATAATTAGAGGTTGAATCTATTTAAAAAAGGGTTGAAGGAAGGGACCCTGCCCCTGGTATCCCTTAGCTTGGATACCCACCTATACCATCCCGTAAGGCTTTGGGTGCCGGTGAAACACCTCCACTTAATTCCCACAGGATATGGGCATCCTGGAGGATCGAACCTCGTCATTTAAGACTTCCCCTTTGGGCCCAAAGCATCATGGGTGAAAGGTACCGCTGAGCTAATGATCCTCCTAAAAACCTTAAAACATGACAAGTGTAATCCACTCATTTTCTCTCCTATTCTAATCCTTTGGATCCACTAAGTGTCATGATCACATAGTTACGAAGATTTTTAGGAGGATTTATCATTTTCCTTTGCAAATAGTCAAATACTACATACTGAATATTCAGATGTTTTGTTTCAAAAGGCAACTTCAGACATGTTGAATTTTTGTTGTACTTATCACTTTTTTTGTTTTATTTCAGCTGTGGGATATGCGTATGGCTACCTCGCCAGTTGTGACATATAAAATTCATGAGCATCTTCGCCCGAAGGTTAGAGCTCAATCACGAAAATACTGTAGATTTACTTGGTTTGTTGATTTTTGTATTCTTGTACCCGAGTTTATTACTTTGTCGACAGCTATGTGACTTGTATAACAATGACGCCATATTTGACAAGTTCGATTGCTGCATTAGTGGAGATGGCAGTCACTTTGCGACAGGATCGTATAGGTATCTAAAGTGCTTCTACGTAGTTTCGTCAAATGTTCTTATGTTAATAGTCTAGGGGTGGCGATTTTGACCTATCTACCTATGTTTGGATTGATTCAATTTACGTTTTATCTCTAATGGGTCAATTGGTTAACATAAAGCTAGCGAAGATGCGAAACTTATTAAATGCATTGAATGAGTTGAGAGTTGCCCAAAGGGCAATGTTAATTCAAGAATCCTCCTAATCATCATATAACTAATATATGTTTTGTAATCATATTTGAAACACTAATTCAAGAAACCCCCTATCTGCCATTTTGCCACCTCTACAATTTGCAAAAGCTTAACTTCCTAAAGCTTATTCTTGCATTTTGACGGTCGACTTATGCAGCTCTATCCACTTGCGCTTTTCTTTTATTTGACTTAGCAATCATATGAGAATATTCTCTAACGGAAGCGGAAGTACAGAAGGAACTACAGTGGAGGCCAGTAGGAACTCTTACAGGTACCTTGTAATTCCTTTGGTGCAGGCGTGTAGCTATGTGACTTGGGACATGTTCTAAACCAATTGTATGGCTAAAACATACATGTATTTTAATACTTGCAACTTCCGAAACAAATTTTAATAAGCAAATGATAATATAGAAAATTGACAAAGTGCACTTAGCAGGTCAATCTAGCCTGACCCACATTGACCCACCTGTTTTGCCAATTTTGAATCACATTCTTGTTTGTGTTGGTTATAGAAAGCGACCGCAACAACCAACTTCAAGGGCTAGAAGAACATCCCTGAGCAACTTAACCCGGGGTTTTTACCGACAAGGTATTACTTTCTCGTTATTCTTCATATTAAAAGAAATATTATTATCTGAGATATTTCTAACTACTTAAAACTCCTTTGTTCTTTAGGAAATGATGCTTCAGAGACAGGAGTTAATGAGTTTTCTTGCGACATTAATTCAAAGTTACTGCATTTAGCTTGGCACCCGAAGACCAATTTGATTGCATGCTCTACTGGAAACAGTTTGTTCATGTACTATGCATAGAATCAAACAAGAAGCAAGTACTTTCAACAACTATCTCAACAAGAAACCAAGAAATACTTTTAACTTTTAGTACATACGTTTCACATTTTTTAAGTCAAATGTGTATGGTAGCATGAAACTAAGCCAACAGGATTGGATTCTGCAACCATATATTCAATGGAACTAAAACATCATAGAATTGATCTTGATTTGCACAAAACAGGAACCTTCAGTAGTATATGATAATAGATAACAATAAATTCTTTGGTCAAAGTGTTTCACTTTTGACTTATTGTTTTTGTATGATTATTACTTGATCTGTTCATATGAGCCTTTGCTCCACATCTATAGCCTTTCATATGAGCGGTGAATAGAAATCACCTTCAGCAGAGTATGTGTACGAGCTTCAACTTAAAAGTCCATTTTCTCAAAATAATTGGGTGACCGAAACATAATTGCGATATATCAGCAGTTTTGCTGTCCTTTGCGTAAATAGATTTCTTCTTATGCGATAGAGAATAAACTTTCTCTGACAGATGCATGTGTTTATGTATATTGATTATAATTTTACTTGTCAAAATCGAGTTTTGTGTTGCCAATAGCCATTCAAGTATTTATAACTTTCATAGACTCTTACTCGAAGGCTTTGAACCCGTTATTCAACCTGTCTGTCCACTTTGTCGCCTTCAAGAGGATAACAAAACCAAGCCAGATATGTTGGTGAACAACACTACAAGTACAACATCTGAACTTCACTCTTTGTCAAGCAGTCTACTTAACCTCGCTTAATCATGCTGAATTCGATTTTCATGAACCTTATGCTTTAGAGTAATGCCATTAAATTCCTAATCCTAAACTTATGATGGCCCTCTAGAGCGGGTGCAAGAACATTTACTTCTGAAATTCGTTACACTTTTTCTCCTTTTTTAGCCAATGGTATTTTTGGCAAATATCAAACTCAACTGGAAATGGTTAACGTTGATGAAAAAAATCATGAATGAATTTCATTTCAAACATTGTCATGCAACATTGCCAGATCGTGTTTATTTTGTACCTATAACCTTTCAAAAGTATGCTGTTTTCTTTTCCATGCGTATAACTTATGTGATCATGACTTCAAAATTTGTAACGACATGCCATTTACAGGACTACATCAAATACTCGTGTGAATCGTGACTTCAAAATTTGAAATGACATGCCATCTACTGACTACAGGACTACAGCAAATTTGGGATTAATATAAAAGTTTGCTCGTGTAGTCGTGTATACGCAAACACAGGGTACATAAGATGCATCTCCATAGATCAAAAAAATATTATCAAATCAACATATAGGAACCATTTCACATTTATCCAATGACATAAAATCTGTGTAAAAAATGGTTAATCTCAAAGACTGAGAATGAAACTTCAATACAACGTATTTCAAGATACAAAATCCAACTTCATTTTTTTGCTTGTAACTCAAGACTGAGATGAACACCAGTTCAAAATGGGGTTTCCTACCTCTTGCCTCAAATCTGCCCTATGCGAAAATATTACACGAATAAAAAGTGGATTAACATGAAAATTCCATCTTCTGAACCTAGATGAAATTGGCCCTCTTCAGAAACCTGATCAATTTGCAATAATGGGGCCATATTGACTCGATATAGTCCAAATACTTATCGATGATCCATTCTTGAACATGTTTCCATATTCCTTTATAGCCTAAGTTTCTAAAGTCCACCACAGGTTGCCATAAACGAACGTGTATTGTTTCTTTGAGCTTTCCACTAACAATGTAATCATAATAAAATGGCAAGTTCTTGACCACTTTAACCGACTGCTTGAAACTATATATGTAGAGCAAGCATAGTCCTTGAACTATCTTGATGTAAATAGCAACAAGCAGGGGTCCGAATATCCATAAAGGAGTCAGTTCCTTTGCAACTTCTGGTCCATACTTCATATTGACTGCTAGGTACATGGGTATGCTGCATAGCGAGCAAAACAAATTAGACTAACGAATCAAATTCATGCAAGTGAACATGTGAAAGAAGAATATAATGTATTATTTCAGAGTAGCCATGACTCATAAGTTACAAGAGTAGCCAACACTTTTTATCGTAACTGTAGTGCCCAAACCTTTGGCCGACTAATTCCACGAGTTTAAACTGGAACCAGATAAAGCTCTACTTCAAATGTAATTGGTGTGGCCCTGGCAAATAATGACAGCACCAGGAGGGTTTTGGTTTTGAACATCGGTTCCCCACTCTTTCGTAATAGACCAGAGGTGGTGATTTCAAACAACTTGACGCCCCAAAAACCAGAGGTGGTGATTTCGAACAAATTACTTTTGAACGATCCAAACAAGTTGTAAAATATAGCTTATATAAATGAATCAAATGAAGAAACACATTGAAGGTAATCCAAAGTGTAATAGACTATTACAAAATAATAAAATTATTGGATATGATTTGTACGACTATATTGATATATTAATAATTTGAGAACAGAATGTTTTGAAAGAAAAGATTTGCATGTCAGCCCAACCCTGTTCTGTACCAATAAATACTTGTTTTTATGGTAACCCTGTTCTGGCAATTTGGCCCCCTCTACTACCAAAAACAACTTTTCCATTAGAGATTAGAGAACATGGCAATTGAAGGATAAATTGAAAACCATCATACAACAAAAAACTCATCTGTGGACCGTCCATTGCAAATGGGTTAGGTTGTGTGAAGTTTTAGCTCTAATGGGTTAAAAAATACAATTGTTAAAAATTAGTATTTGTAGAGTATAACTCAATCTGCACTATAACAAACTAGTATTGGGCATAAATACAACCCACCCATATGGACATGTCTACTAGTGGCATTTATCTATATGAAGACCATCAGGCATATAAGCAAAAAAAAACAACATTTGGAATGTTTGTGGAACACTATGCTAAAGAGACCAACTTACAATATCATTGCAGGTATCTTTATTGCTGGATCCACACTTAGAAAACCGCGCCAAACCGCTTTCAACAGCATGCTTCTTCCACTATTTTGAATCTTGTGGTTCGTTTCCACAATTTCGTTCGTACACGGACCCTCCTCCAGTGTTTCATTTGGTATTTGGCTTTGTGAAGATGGAGTGCGTAACAAAGTCAACCAGCTTTTAAACAAGTGTTGTATGGCTAGAGATCCTGCAGTGGTCTCATCCATATTGGATGAGGTAGGAGTAGCATGACTGTTCTTCACCTTCGATGATTCAGCAAATGTTTCTTTGCGATCCTGCGGCACATAGGAAAGCTTGACCGAATTCCTTGTGGACTTTGACCCGTTTTTACTTCCTCCAGTATCATCATTCTGAACGTTACCTTTGAAAGATGATATCTTCAATGATTTCTTCCTTGATAAAGGCGTCTTTAAACTGTTTTTAATTTGTCCATCAGTATACACTATGGAAAAAGCATGAACTTCAAATAATCATGAAATTGCATTGATGGCTATAGGTGATAGTTTCGGTCAATTTACTTATCAATGAGGCAATCCGGGTTATGTTTTATCTCTAACAATAAAAGCTGGTGAAACAACACAGGTAAGATAAGTGATAAGGAAACGGGTTGAGAGCGCCCTGAAATGCACTTTAAATACATAGAACCTCCTAATTCATTTTATTTTACTCACAGTCTTTTGCCTATTATTTTAAAAATATACACATGAAAATATATGTATAGAGAGCAGAAAGACCCAACCATATCAACTATTGATGGCTGTAAGAAAGTGTACCGAGTAATCTACGTCTATATTCAACTTTAAGGCAAATGAACATTAACGCGACATATCAGATCAGGTATACACTGCTATTATATTTCTATAATTCATTCTGAACTTTTTGTAAATTGTAATTAACTGATACTCTTCTTTAACTTTGAACTTATTGGCTTCAGCGAGAAATGACATAAATTCATAACTAAAGATAGTTCATAGTTAAGAATTAATATGTTAAGAACAGAAAAAAAAAATACTTACCATAAACAAGATCTATGCTTCAATAGAAGAATATCTGTTCTCTTAAGAATTGGAAATGTTACTGAAAATTTATTTAATTCAATGCCTCGCTTCAAAGGTAGAGGTCTCGGAACAGCATATGAACCCTTCAAAGGCAAAAAATAAAAGATCCATTAACATGCTAACATTATTTAAGTTTAAGTAAATTTTAGATACACCCGATGATGGTTTTCCAAGTGACAGACGTATTTAATTTTCCGCTAAAAATGCATTAAAAAGGGTTGCATTTTCTGCCTTGTAATGATGCAAATCATAAGATCAGAGAAAACAAAGTTGCTAGATAGTAGAACATGCAAGTATGCAACTAACGGTCAGTATTGTTATACTCCATACTATTGTGAGAACTATTGTGCAATAATAATAACTTTCAGGATTGACCCTGTCCGAAATTCAAAAACACAATGAAGACTTTTTATATAGTTCAACTGCTTGGTCACATCGAGTTCTTGACCAAAAAGTATATCATAAAAATTTATAGGAGGAGTTACTCCATAACTAGCTCATATACCCCTCCAATTTTATTTTATTTTTATAAAAGAAAAAAACCAACATGACACATCCTTATCCTATCCAAACTATGATAAGAGGTAAATTCCAAAATACGTGAACCACAAATCATCGGTAGTGTTCGAGGAATTCCCAATTAACGGTCATGACAACAAAAGTCATTGAATAAGAGTTCACTTAACGTTCCAATGTTTCCGTTTTACTCGTAAAAGTTTGTGTTCTTTATTCTTTGCCATCACCAAAATTTTATTTATTCTTTTATGAGTTTATCGTCTTAATGATATACATATATGGGTTACTAATGATATACTCCGTACATATGTCGATATATGCAGTAAAAAAAGCAGTGAGCGTTTCCGTTACCTGAACCTGGTGGGTTACTAATGCCATTATCCCCTTGTAAAACACCCTATCATTTATGCACAAACAACATACATCCCACCTGAAAATATAACAATTTACTAATCATCAGTTCAACAAAATCCACTAAATGTTCG
>JANDBE010000048.1:30634609-30647048 GCA_024320915.1 Erigeron philadelphicus
ACCTCGGGGTCATATAGTCACGTGACCCGTCTAATCCTCATATTACTCACCTTAGCCGCTTACTAGCAATTCGATCAAAATGAGACTTCCAACTTTAGCACCTATACAATTAACATATAAACATCATTACAGTTACCATAATAACTTTCCTTACACAATTTTCACCTCTAATCTTATCTTGACCAGTTTGACTTTTTAAAGTCAAACTTCATGTACAACCTACTAGTTAACTCATAATCTAGGCTAGTGAATTTTCTACCATAACCCACTAATTAATCAACATTAATATCATCATATAAGCTCATTAAACCTCTTAATTTATGAAAAACTTCTATTGTTTCACTAACCATGATTTTTCATATAATCATAGTTAGGTCATAAAATCATCTTTCATAAAAATTCTTACAATAATTAAAATTGATGGTTTCTATATGTTTGTTAACATCATAGAAACAAAACCCTAAAATCTTTTGGCTAAATTCCATTCTTTCATTCTATATCTCATCAAAAGTCAAGACTTTTTGCTTAAGAATTATGAACAACAACTTACTTGAATTAAAGGATGGAAATATCACTTCAAATCAACTTGAATAATGAAGAATTAAAGCCAAAACTAGCTGTTCTTTTTTCTTCGTGATGATCAATACGTTTCATACTATATTTTTTTCCAATTTAGAGCCTAAATAAGTTAGGAGATGGGTTATGTGGTGTAGCAGCCCTCTCCTAACACGTGTATAGCTATTTTAACGGGTATTTACACTCCTAGTCCCTCTAATATCGATCGTTTAAACACCCGTTTACTTTAAAACATAAGTCTCAATATTTCAAGTATCCGGCTTTCACTAATAAGGTGTCTACCGTATATATATTATATATACAATCATCCATCATATCTTAAATATTAACATAATCATTTTGAAATAGTAAAAATAATTGTATTATCATTATTATAATACCTTCAAATTATGGGGTGTTACACATCCATTCTCCTAAAAGTCTCTCAACCTTCTTTAATATGAGCATATGACCACTATGACAACAAATAGATTGTAGATTAGAAAGTAGATTCATTGGGTTTTAAACATCTTTCAACAACCCAATAGAAGGAAAACCCCTTATTAGTTTGTCTGAATGCATGGCAATTAATAGGAATAAATCTTGCCCTATCAGGACTTGAACACGTGTCTCTCTAAATCTAAGTCTTTATTGGAATAACTTCCCTATACGACTTGGGGTATAGTGAAAAGTACTTTTAAGAGGAAAATATCATTTTTCATCTTTTTTACTTATCATGTTAAAATTTATTTTAACTTAATAGCAAGCGGAAAAAGAAAGACCTTCTGATTAAGATTGAATTCAGAGAGACTTGGGTTCGAAACATGAGGAGACAATGTTTACCTTATTTTGATATCCTCTTACGTTCACCATCTTATGGTTTTAAGAGTATTTTTAGATTTACTTTTAAGAGTATATATCATTTCCCATATTTTTACTTATCATGCTAAAAGTTATTTCAACTTAATAGCTAGTGGCAAAAGGAAAGTCAATCTAATGAAGGCTTGGATTCAAAGATACATAGGTTCGAGTCCCGTAGTGGCAAAAAGTACCCTTATTAACTGTCGTGCCTTCGAGCTAATTAATACTGTAAGAGGTTTTCCTTTTACTATGTATTGGGAAAGAGAGACTCTCTAGCGTGAATCCGGTCATGACAACATAATCTCTACCGCGTTGTGATATTCGATCCGTACTTGTCAAAAAAGATAAATTAAGAAACTTTTTATTTCTACCAATGGGGTGAAACCTAATGGTATCGCCATCATGACATGGACCCACAAATAAATGTTAGAGGTTAGATGTTTAAACTTATCAAAAATAAATGAAGAAACTATATTCTGTAATTCATGTGTGAGAATAACCACTTATCGAACATGAGTGTGTGTTTTGGGTAATAAAAATTGTATATAAGACGAGAAAGTTCTCACACATTTACCTTTAAATTAGAATTTTTTTTTTTTTTGGCAAAATCAAAAGAAAAGTTTTCAAAATTTTCGTCATTAAACATTTTCCTTTTTTATAGTCTCGTAATTTGAAACACAACCATTCTATATATATATATATATAAATTGAGTTGCTTGGGTTCCGTGCGGCCACCTTTTTTGGCAACAATAACCCCTATTGTTAAATCTTTTGCAACAATGGTCCTACTAACTAACGACTGTTACTTTTTCAACATAGTCTCTGTCGTTAAAACTTTTGCAATAACGATCCTTATCAGTTAACGATCGTTAACTTATATTAAGGTGTTTAACGGAAGTTACAAAAGATGCTCATCTTTTAAACTTTTAACGATCGTTAACTTATATTAAGGTGTTTAACGGAAGTTACAAAAGATGCTCACATTTTAAACTTTAATATTTCTAACTTTTGCCACGAAAAGTTTCATTCTCTTAACTTTTTACCACAAACCTTTCGTGCTTTTTTTGCTTTTGCTTTTCTAACTTTCGAGATGCAAGTTCCATTTTCTTTACTTTTCATCACATAACTTTTTAATTTTTGTCAACAAAGTTTCACAACCTTACTTTTTATCACATAGTCCAATTTCTTTTACTTTTAACACGAAAGTTCTATTTTGTTTACTTTTTCCAACTTTTGCAACGAAACATTTCCATTACTATTTACCACATAAATTTACTAAAGTTTCACTCTTTTACTTTTTGCCACATCAGTTTCATTTCTTTTAATTTTCGCACGAGAGTTTTCTTTTATTTACTTTTTATATTCAATTTTTTTCTACTTTTTGCACAAAAGTTTTGTTTTTGTTAATTTATTAAATCTAAATTTCGACACGAAAGTTTCATCTTATTTACTTTTTACCACGTAACTTTTGGATTTCTAACTTTTGTCAACGAAGTTTCATTTTCTTAAGTTTTTATCACATAGCTTTAGGTTTTTCAAATTCAGCCACCAAAGTTTCGTTTTTTTTCCTTTTATAACGTATAACCTTGAGTTATCGTCACATAACTTTCGATTATATAACTTTTGGCACGGAAGTTTTCTTTTCGTTGCTTTTTATGATTTTCTTTTTTTTAACTTTCGACACGAAAGTTTCATTTCCTTATTTTTCACCACTTTTGAATTTTTAACTTTTGTCAACAGAGTTTATATTCTAAACTTTTTACCACATAATTTTAATTTTTTCAACTTCAGCCACGAAAGTTTCATTTTCTTTCCTTTGTATGTTTTACGTAGTGTTAACTAACCCGGGGCAACGCCCGGGTTAAAATACTAGTTTAGAAGAAAAAGAAAAAAAAGAGTAGGAACCCGCGCATTCTCCCAAATTTCAGAGCCCACCCACTATTTTGAAAACCCTTCACACTCTCTCTCTCACACACTCACACACACAAACAATCTTTGCAGAGGAAAATGCAAGGAAGAAAGGGAGAGGATGAAATTAGGGCTAAAATGGCAGAACTAGGAATGGTTTGCGATAAAGAATCCGAGATTCGACTACAAAAACTCCAAAGCGCCACTCTTTCTTTCCATAAATTCCTTCAATCTACCAAGTCTAAAGCAGATCACTCTATATCTATCAATGGTATATCTCTATATATACTTACATATTTTTATGTTTTTTTTTAATTGGATTGACATAAAAGTTTATCTTACTTTTGTTTTTCATACTGTATGTGTAATATACTGTAAAGTTCAAATCTTTATGCATTTTATAAACTAGGGTTTTCTGTATGTAGTTGTGAGTATTGAAATTGTGTTTTTTTAATGAGTTGAATTTATTGTATGCAGAAAGCTGATATTTTTATTTTTATTTTTTTTGGCAGAGGATGTTGGAAAGTTGAAAGCGGAATTGAGGGCGGCAGAAGACGATTATGTCAAAGCGCTTTCGGGTATTCTTTTTCTTGTTTTGATTTTTTTTATTGATTGATATATGTAGGTAGAACTGGCAAATTGTGTTGTGTTAGGGTTAGAGGGCTTGTGCATTTGTGTTAGTTAACCCTAATATGATCTGATTAGTTAAATAATGAAGAAAAATTGAATCTTGACCTAGAGACGTTTTCTGTTAAAAATGTTAGTTGTGTTGATGAGTTTACTAGTGTTTGTATGACTAGTTTTGTTGATATCCATGACTCATTAACAAAAGAAAAAGTGATCAGCTTCAGCATCTAATGTAAGATTAAGTTCATTCCGTGTTTTTAATCAGATTATACCAGGTTTGCGGGTTGGCAACATGGTTTTCAGGGTAACAGATCATTTAATAGGCGAGGTCTCAAGAATTAAACTTTATTATTTAATAATTCTGGCTATAATTTTGACCTTCTGTTAAAAGGTACAGACTTTATGTTTTGATTGTGATGATTTTATGAAAGAAAACTGTAGCTTGAAAGTGCTTTTAGTTTTTACATACATCTGGAGACAAGCATTGCTACTTTTCTTCATTTGACAGTTGTCCCCTTTATATGATTTCCCTGTGAAGGCCTCGCGACTCATGTAACATAGTGTTTATGTAGACATCTAAACCCTTTCTTGAACAACAAACAGACAAAAAGTTCTTGACTTTTAGCTGATGTATTAGTATATCAATTAGAAGGGGATTCACTGGTTAGGGCAGGGAAGAGCTTTTACGATACTGCTTAAATTTAGATAAGGATTATATAAAAAATATGTTATTATGCTATCTGCATTAATGTAAAAAGTAACAGATTTACAGCAATTTGTATTTGTTTCCATTTGCTAATGGTTGTGTAGTAAAGAACCGGAAAGAGGCAAAAAAGATTTCTATATCAGATTCCATTTCTGCTACAAAAGCTAGAATTGAAGAACTTAAGAAAATTGTGGCTGACCAAAGGACCAGAAAGGACGAATATACAGAGCTCATATCATACCAGTCTAAAGGTAATCTTTTTGGTTCCCATATTACTGATGCTTGTTTTTGTTCGCTGATCACAAAAGTTTCTACCATGCCTATCATAGTATTTCTGGTTTATATGAACTTGATAATACTAGTCAACTTCTCTGAACTCCTTATTATATTGAATTCCATCTCAACTACTGTTGCATGGGTCTTATAATTGCTATCATGGTCAACTTAGCATATAAAATGGATACTGGAAAGAGATAGTATTTTGCTTTGTATTAAGCAAGAGATAGGAAATTCATGAGATGCACACATATGATTTATAATAATCAGCTGCATAGTGTATACACCAGTGATTGAATAGTATATTAATATACGGAAAATGATTAATCAAGCTAACACATATGCCTAAAAATCAACCTAACACCTTAAGAATTTGACATGTGGATTCCACTAATTTTCTTTCCTAATCTTGCCCCTTGATTTTTCCACATGTCACCATCCTATAATTAGGTTGATTATTAGGCATACAAATTAGGTTGATTTATCATTAATATTAACAGCAGTGATACAACTTATATGACTGAAAAGTGATTATTAATATCCAAGTGGTTAACATCTCCGACTAAAAAGTCTGTAACATACCCAAACATTGAGGTACACATGTGTTGCACAGAATTGTTTATCGCAAATGTTCTAAATGAAGAATTCAATGCTTCAATATAAAACTTTCAAGTGATGTCACTGTGTATTTTCTAGATTTTTAGTTATTAGATGAAGTTTGTTTGGTTGTTACTGCTATTTGGATTTGTTTTTTAACATTCATGATGTTGACTCAGTATTCAAATATGGGTACCTATTACTCCCTCCCTGCTTTTGTATTTTGTATTTTAATCTTTGTGTTCTAAAAATGAGATAACTGCATATTGTGAGTATTTCGGTTTAGCTAGTAAATGTCCAGTATTATCAAGCAAATCAGTTTACGTCTTTGATGCCTGACTTTCTTACTTTCTGTTTTGTCTTTCATCTTGTTAAAAGTTTTGAAGGAATGCGAAGAAAAGCATATGCAAGATGCAGAATGTATAGAGGAAATAGAAGAGGCGTTTTCCTGGTATAATAGGGTGCTTGGCTTCAGAATCGAAAGGGGACGTGGTACATGACTTGCTTGATGTTACTATAGTCTAATACCTGGGAAGTATGTATCTTACTTCTGATATTGTACCTTCAGGAATAAAATTTATATTCACCAACATGAATCCAAAGAATCCAAGTGAGGAGTATTCCTTTACCATCCGCCTGGAAAATGATATTTATGCTTGTAAGTAATGCATGTAATACCTCATTTCCATATATTAGCTTTAATGGAAGTTAAATTGACCAGGCTCTACTTTCTCACCTGTCATGTTCAGTGCTTGATTGTCATCCACATTTGGGTGAGGCCAAAAAACTGATCCAGGAATTAAATGTGACTAACGGCTTATATAGTTTTGTCAGAACTATGAGAGCGAAATTTCAAGAGGTTGCAGCTGTTGGTACTGGCCTGATCTATTGCATTATTTACTTTTACACTCTGTTACTAGTAGTACGTTGTTTATTACAAAGGTTTTAGAGTAGAGCCGTAGAGGTGGCAAAATGGGTGGGTCAGTGTGGGTAACCTGCAATGATGTGTGGAATCTGTATGTGTTGAAACAGGTTGTGACTTGTAGTCAAAAACACTTGTTCAAAATTGCCAGCTTTTAATAACTATGGAAAGTGTCAGTTATGATTATGAAAAAGTCGATTACTTCACTAATAGTTTGAACTAAATACCTGGGAGGTTCATGCATTTAAACAACAAAGTGTCCCCGCATGCGACATACTTATTTTTAACAAAAAATTTGTTTTATTAAATGGAGACAATATATAACCTGAATTGACATATTTAATGAATAAGCCTAAAATTTCATAATCTCACCTTTATTTTAGAGATTGGGTTTATTATTTAAAGCTTGAAACTTCAATTGAGTGTAATATAGTATCCATGTGTATTGTTCTTGCAGGAAGTTTACCTAAAATTGATTCTAATCCTCAAGAAACCACCATAATATCCATGTCTGCCCCATTTTCTTCAGTCTCAACTGAAAGTGGATCCTCTGCAAAGGATGATCACTCTAGACAAGCCAACAGAGTTGGCAAGAAACTTCGAAGTATACACGGGATACAATCGTCAGTTTTGTCCCCTGGATCTGCATCATCTCTACGCCGATCCCCACGGTTCAAGGTACAGTTACTATACGTGGATTGTGATTTGATATTGAAGTGCCAAATTTCTCACTTCTTAGATGACTCACCATTCCCTGAAATTCCAATTCAGTAGAGATGTCCTTGATATTAATGTAGTTAACTTCAATTCAAATATTTCATAATAGTTTTAATAATGTAAATACAACAACAAAGTAATAGCTGCATTGAAAGGATAGGGTGGAGTAACAAGCAGCGATATTTTTCTAGGAAAAATATATCGAGTTATTTTTGGACGCTAAAATTTGAAATTGCAAGTGATAGAAGGTTTTTTTTATTTGGCAGGTAAAGAAATGAGGATGTAGGCAGCTGTTTTCTCATCACCATCTTCCGTGCCTCTTGCTATGTGCGCTTGCTCAAGCATATTTTCTTTAACTGATTATTCGTGAACTGTAATTGGTGGCAAATATACTTGTTTGCTTGTTAGTACAAATCTCAGTGAGGAGTCAGGGAGTGGGCAATTGTAATTTTAACTGATCAAGTTAATCAAATGTGTGCAAATGTTGATGTAAGCTGAGCCTCTTTTTTGTTTTATAAACGACACCATGTTATTAGCTATTTATACAATAACAATGTTCTCTTTTCACCTTAAATACCACTTTTAACCGATGTATATCTGCAAGCTTGAAACTTTTTTTGTTGTATTTGGTTGTTTATGCAGACCTTGGTTTGGTTTAACATCAATGACTATGTCTTTCCCTGCAGTGACAGTCTCATTGATTGTTTTTAACGTGTATAAAAATTTATTTCTTTTTGTCATTAAATTTAGAGATGAGCTTTATGAAGATAATAATATACTCTCTCTTTTTATGCAAGTTATAAAGTCCTTAAGACTGTTAATACCATATGTAATTTTTTTAATTGGAAACAGAAATTATAATTGATAATTGTAGGATAAAATTTTAAATTCATTATTCAAATTTGAGGCAGGGTATCTACTTTGTATGACCAAAATAAAGCACTTTAAACAGCTGTCAGGTCGAGGTGAGATATCAAGCATCAGCTGATGTAAGAACTGGTAATTCAATAAACTCAAGAGAGCACTTTCGGCTCAAATGATGTGAACTTAGGCACATGGAAATCGCCATTGTTAAGTGTGATACAATGTTCTCTCGCGCAGAAGTATGTTCAACTTTCAGCTCTATTCACACAAAAGGAAAAAACAAAGGTAGAACTCATAATCTGGCAAATTCCCAGTGATCACCAAATAGAAGAAAGCAGAGTGTTGCTATACTTTTTACCATGATAACGATAGCAAACATACAACACTGGAGAGTATATGCATTGTTATTGCGCATGAACATCTCAGTGACCTGATTTTAACCATATAGTGCACGCCATGGCTCTTTCTCCTGTTTTTTGAAGTCTTGGTCGAGTTCCATGTGACTTTTCTTTAACAAACTGTACGGATGAGGCGCTAGCCAATGTTTCTTCAATCTTACATATTACCTGGGAAAGACAAGCAAATATTTGAATGTACATCAGCTGATTTATACCGTGGAAACGATTATACCTATTGCACACAGATAATATTTAACAAGACATGTTGGAACTGGAATGTATATGAGTTTTGCAAGTTTTCAGGTAGTGGAGGCTTATAACAGAGGTTTCAAATGTGAAAAGTAGCCTCATAAATGTATGCAATTGAGAGTGTTGGCGCATTTTCCCAACAGAGCCTTGTAAAGCTCTACGTTTTTTGGCTCATCAAAAATAAATGGTAACAAGCAGTTAATACAGTAACTAATCATACATGCCAAGGCAACCAAAGAGGGGATGAGCTGGTACATAAGACATATGTGGAAACAGTCTACCATAGATAAATGGTCGGATATCCATGTAATTACATACTCGTATCCGTCATTGTGTCAAACCAATCAATAATATGACATCAAAGCTAGCTACCCTGTTCTAGGTGACATGTGATGCATCTACGCTCATAGGTTTTCTTACAATCAACTGTCTTCATAAGTTGAATCCATGACTTCCAAATCCTTAAAGAGATTTAGTACCTGTTATATCTCGATCCAGCTAGTCCCACAAACTTTTTTGTTTCCCATATCATCTAATTCATCCCTTAAGTTTTTCACATCGTCCCACCTCCCATTTCCAGCATGCAAGTTGGAAAGAATAACTTTATAGGTGCTTTTATCTGGCTTATTGTCAAATAGACGCTGAGCTACAATTTCTGCCAGTTTTGAATCATTATGTACATCACAGCAAGAAAGAAGTGCACCCCAGATGCCAGAATCCACATTGCCTCCCAAAGAATCAACAAGTTTATAAGCCTCTTCCAACTCCCCAGCCATACCAATAAGTTTCACAAAGTGAACATAATGTTCGGTTTTTGCTTTGATGCCAAAATCAACATCCATTCTCCTAAAAAACTCTCGACCTTCTTTAACAAGACCACCATGACAGCAGGCAGATAGTAGAGCAGAGAAAGTAGACTCATCGGGTTTTAAACCTTTTCCAAGAACCTCCCTAAATACTTCAAAAGCCCAGGATGCATGTCCGTACAAACCAAGACTTGCTATAATCGAATTGTAAGAAACAATGTTTCTCTTTGGCATCTGCTCAAAAACCTTGATCCCCAAATCTAAGAAACCACATTTTGAATACATGTCTACCAATGCGGAAGATACCATTATTTTTGTGTCTAGATTATGGCGAATGGCATAACCATGTATCTCAACACCTCGTGACAAAACTACCATCTGTGCAGTAACAGCCAGTAAAGTAGCAATCAGTATGGAATCCGGCTTTCTTCCTTCAAGGTTCATTTCCCTGAAAGAAACCAAGGCGTTACGATACTCCCCAGACTGTGAAAAGCCGGATATTAAAGAAGACCATGTTACTAAATCAGGCTGCCATAAACCATCAAATACTTTACAAGCCGAATGCATACAACCACATCTCGAGTACATACTAACAAGCATACTACTTACATGTGCATTAGAATCAAACCCGTTTCTCAAACAATACCCATGAATTTCTTGGCCAATTTCCAGCAAGCTAGAACATGTCAAACCCGATAACAATCCTACCACTGTAAATCCATCAGGCTGGTCCCCCATCCTTCTCATTACTATAAACAAATGTAACCCTTTCATCCAATACCCACAACTTCCATATCCCGAAATCATCGTGTTATACAAAACCAAGTCGCGTTCGTTTAACCTATCAAACACCATTCTCGCCTCATCAATTCGGGCAAGTTTGGAATAAGCCGACACTAACGCACTACCACAAATCGAGTCCAGTCCCATATCAGAAGCAATCAGTTGACCATGCACAACCTTAAGAGCATCAAGATCAAGTCTTTCGGAACACGCACGTAAAATGCAAGCAAATGTGAAATTATCAGGCTTTATTTTTGAAGCTAACATTTGTTTAAACAGTGTAAACCCAACAAGAAAATGATGGGTTTGAGCATAAGCTCTAATAATGGAATTCCAAAGATAGACAGTTCTGTGAGGCATTTCATCAAACAGGTTGTGGGCAGAGATGATATCATTATTGTTAGCATAATGTCTAATGATTTTAGTAGTGTAAAATGGGTCATGGAAAATGCAGGTTTTGATGAGTAAAGCATGGAATGATTTGGTTTTTGATAAGGTTTGACTTTGTTTTGATAGTTCAAATATAAGTGACTTAAAGTGAACAAACATCAATTAAATATATTGGTTCTTTTAATTTAATTTAATTATTGGGTGTGCGTAAAATTGCCTGTGATTATCAAAAAAAAAACAAAAAAAAACACTTTGCACAATTTAGCACTTGATGCATAAATAAAAAAGTTTTACTTGCATCTTCTGATATATAAAAGATACCAGAATAAAGTATATATGCAATATGCTGAGTTAGGCTTTATTGCGTTGAAAAATACTTTTTGTCGTTGGGCTTAAGAATATTATATTAAATTTTAAATTTTTTTATACAGTACGGATGTTTCGGTCTTTATAATCATTTGGTATATTGCATTGATGGTAACATCTGTTTAAAATCTACCATTGTGTGTTTAACTATACAATTTTGAAGTTTTTTAGCATTCTTAATATGTTGAAAGGACCTTAAAAATGTTGTTTTTTTTCAGGAATTGATTGATTAGTGTTGCATCAGAACAATTAAATGACATACAAATGGTACAAAAAGAATCCTTTTGATCATTTCTGTGTTGTATCCATGGTACATTAAAATACTTGTATGTTTCCTAGTAGCTAAGATGAATTGTGTTATATCATCTTCCACTATACAAACCACTAAAAACTTGACTTTTCCCGCCGAGTGATGCTTCCCATTCTATTGAGGACATCACAATTTGGCCCAATATAGTGACGACGGTGTGCATCTCTGGTCTATTAGCCGGATTTTCGTTCATGCATAGGAAAGAAGTTTCAGCCATCTGACAAACAGGTAAACTTTTGTCACTCAAACCATTTCATTCTCTCTTGTTAGTTTAGAAAACGT
Organism: Erigeron philadelphicus; assembly: GCA_024320915.1. Lineage (NCBI taxonomy): Eukaryota > Viridiplantae > Streptophyta > Magnoliopsida > Asterales > Asteraceae > Erigeron > Erigeron philadelphicus. The sequence goes on from JANDBE010000048.1 coordinate 30,646,227, forward strand.
TAGTCTAGAATAAATAAATATAGAGGTTTAACATTTATCGCAAACTACTGAATCAAAATTTCGTTTAACTGAAACATATGCGGGCCAAATGGGTCAAAACTCGAAAAACACCCAGTATTTATTTCAAGGTCATGAAAATTCTTTACATTTCTTAAATTTTCTGATCTGTTGTAATTAAATAGTGTTCATAATTGTATTAAAAGTTTAAAACCTTTAATATGTAAAAAGAAATGGATAAAACTGTTTGCAAGTCAACCCAACCAGTTTTGACCCGTACCTAAAATAGTCCATTTTGACCCGTTACCCAACCCACACGCGCCGCCAAATTTCCACCTCTCAACTTTTGGCCGAGGAACCTTGAATATTGTGTTAGATAGATAGCAAAACGGGGAATATACAAACCTTATACATTTCTTCTACGGGATAGTTTCCATTCAGATTTTTGTCAATGTGAGCTTCTAATGCTGCTACTGGATCATTATCTTGAAATATTGCACGTATCTGGCCAATTTAGAAGCGAAAAAGTCTGACTTTATGAGCAGTGAAGGATTGTTAAAATTGGTTTTAGAAATTTACTAGATCATCACATGCTTATAAACTATGGTATCGACTCCACATTTGGTGGGTCCCTATTCCACGGGGGTTATGCGAAGTGATACCTCCACCTAAACCAGGTATATCACCTTCTATCAAGGCGAGTGTGGTTCCTAGAAATCGTTTGCACCTAGTGGGATTTGAAACTTGGACCTCCACCTTGATGATCTTTTAAATTATTATTCCTGGACTTACCACTGAAACTAGTGTCTTGAGCTTGCTTGGTTC
>JANDBE010000048.1:30690329-30704683 GCA_024320915.1 Erigeron philadelphicus
ATCGGTAAGTCTTTGACTACTATACCATTGTTTTTGGTTAATTTTGGCAAGAATCGGCTTTTTATTGGCAAATCCACGTGTTGCTTTTTTATTGGGTGAAAACTTGCCAAAATGCCAAATTTTGCCGACTACACCTCTGCTCCTTAGGTTTAGTACACACAAAAAAACAGATGGTTAACAATGATATTCAGATTTAGTAAACAAAGTTCTAAACCAAGCATTAAAAAAATCAAAAGATGACTGTAACTCTGTAAGAGTCATCAGTAATAGCTGTTTTATTAGATTAAGCTTTTGGCTGCCAAAGTCTGAAACATATCTGTCATAATCATAACATTTGCAGCATCATAATAAACCGCACAATTCGATTCATGGAGTAAAAAATTTGAATTCAATATGTAAATCAGAAAGTGCTATCTCCTATCTGTTGATGATGAGCATCCTCTGTATCGTAGTATGTGGTGACCAAACACTCACTGCCACCCACATGAAAAGAAATGTTTCTTTTTCCATATTTGGTGATGCCATAATGTGACACTAGAAGGACATAACTTTCAGATTATCAATAAGTACATTCTAATTATGCATAACTTGCATGATTATCTTGTATTAGCTTATTCTAATCTTTTCATATAGATTGTTAGGCAAAAAAAAACAAATGTGAACAAACATAATGCTTGGGAAATTAATCATAACCACAGAATGGACAGCAGAAAACTAAGGTTACTGCACTTCAAAATGAGCAAGCAACTGGATATAATAAGCACAGACACTCAGATTGGCATGTATTGGGAAACAAGAAAAATAAATCATGTGCACCAGGTGAACAAGTCAACACGGAAAGCAGATACCAGATCCAGGAAAAAAAAAAAAGAAAAGGGGTACCTGTGGACATCCTTGACAACCACTTCTATGAATTTTAAAAGGTGTGGAGCATAAGGCAACATGAGCTGAGCCTTTGATTCCTTAAATACTTGTAAGATACCAGAGTATGCCTCAAATATGCTTCGCTTCAACTGATTACCATACTCCACCATCTCTTCATCAGTGGTGTTAATTTGGGCACACACTTCAGCAGCTCCTTGCATCATTGGGATTGCATAAGGAAGATACTTTTCAAAATGTTCTCCAATAGCAAGTGCCACATCACCAAAGCATGAAAAGATTGGAGGTTTAACAGACCGGTTTAGGTCATTACTAGAAAGATCCTTAAGAAGCAGTGTCATAATATTATCACAATAAGGTAAAACCTTATCTTCCAAAGCCCTGCATATATCACCAACCACCCCAACTGAGATAGAGCAAACCTCGTATTCCTCAAAATTCTGAAGACCCATCTCTAAATACTTGTAAAATTCTGGCATATACTTTACAAATTCGGGTCCAGTGGCATAAGCAAGAGAGCCAATGGCAAGCATTGCTTCTTCATGAACTGTTGAGCTTCGGCAAGCAAACACTTTAAGAAATAACATCATAATCTGATCTGCAGCTTGAACTATAATGGGTTTACTTTCATCGGCACTGCTAAGTTTCTGGATGATTACTTGCATGACACCACAAAGCACAGCTTGTAGATCTCCTTGCTTTTCATCATCTGACGACAGAACCGTCTGTCCCAGTTTGGTCATAATAACAGGAAGAAGCTGTGCTATTATTTGTGATGACTCGGCAAGGTTAGAACACCTAACAACCTCATTCAAGGTTTCATATGCAGCAGATCTTAACTTCGTATCACTGGCATCTGTTCGTTCTGCACTTCCAATAAGAGAAGTTATGATATCCGGAAGATACGGTGTGAGAACAGATGAGCCATGTTCAAGACCCTCATATCCCTGAGCAAGAAAATAAATGGCCCCACAGACTTTTTCCGCAACATGGGGTGAATCTTTGAGACTTCCTAAAAGAACCCCCATAATTCGCTGAAGATTACCAGCTGTAATAACAGAAAAGCCAGTCGCTGGACAATGCAATAACTCAAAAATACGACCGAGAGTCCAAGCAGTTGTGTCTTTAACATGGCTGTTTTCATCCCTCATAGCATTAAGCAGAAACTCCAATGCAGATGTGACCATTGGGGAGAGCTTTTCAACACTAGGACCTTCAAGAGTTGATCCAAATGCATATGTTGCTGCCTCACGTGATCGCCAGTCAGGCTTTGATATGTTTTCCTGCACGAAAGGCATGACTAAGGGCACTATCGCATCCCCAACAGTTCTAGCAACAAGGCCAAGGCATGTTCCTCCTGCCATAGCCAGATTCCAGATACCATCTTCTTGATCTTGGTCTTCATCCTGCTTCAATAGAGTTTCAAGCAACATGGGAACCAAATGTGGAAGAGCCTTCTCAATGAATCGTGAATGAGGGTACGAATCTCCACTTTCACCAGTTTCATAGTCTTGAAGCTCGATCTCTTCATCACAAATGGAGCTCCAGAACTCAATGGCTTGGAGAGCAACACCTTCCTCGTCTCCTTTGACAGCATTTGCAGTTAGTTCAAATAGAGTCTGCATATAAGGCTCCAAGACATCATAGTATGTTGAAGCTATTGATACAAGACATTCAAAAGCAGCTTGTCTGATATCTGCCTCTTTAGCCATGGCTGTGTCGCAAACAACTTTCATGATGTAGTTTCTTTCCATCTCGTTTTCAAAATTGGTTTGAGCAAAATCAAGAGCGTTGTATAGTGCTGTAGTTGCTGCAAGACGTACAGAACTATGCTCAATGGCATTCATTCCCTGGACAACAGCAGTGAGTACAGAGTTCACTTCATCTTGCACAAGATCATTGTGGGATATCTCTTCGCAAACATACCCAAGTGCCTCTAAGGTTGCTTGCTTCAATGATGCAGGCTTATTTTGTTGGGTCATATTTCCGAGCAAAGAGCCAATAAGGTCCGGCCATTCTTTTCTTGGAATTTCAATGGAAGCGATCTTGGCAATAACTTGGGCAGCAGTGTGCCCTGCTTCAGAGACAGATGAACCAAGAGTATTCAGCAGCAAGCCTTTAACTTGAGATCTGAACGACACGTCATTTGACATCCAGCTTTGCACTAAATGCTCCTTTGTTGTAGCATCTTTGGCATCCAAACAGTTCTTAAGCACAATACCAGCCAACTTACGAGACTCCAAAGGCTTGCCATCATTAGAGAGCTCAAGCGACAACGACAGAAGAAATCCAGGAAGGTTTTGCTCCTGAAACTGCTTAAGTCTACCCTCGGCTTCGGTTCGGACCTTTGCGTCTGGTGATTGTGCATATAATAGAAACTCTGTAATCTCAACAGCCATTTTTTCGCCTATTCAAAAACATAAAAAATCACAATCAAATATCTCTAATAGTCAGTAAACTTATCTGAAGACAAAGTCCAAGGGTTCGTTTACAAACAGGGTCACAACTAAAATCACTATATAAGTAAAAAAAAAGCAAACAAAACCATAATCAAGTAGCTTATTTCTAAAAAATTTGTAAACAGATATTAATTATGTACAGCATCATAACATGAATAATTTGCAAGCAAGCAAACCTAATAGGACAAGTAACACTTTTTACTATAGATACAGACAAAATGCAGTAAAAAAAATTAATAACTTCAGTGAAGCTGTATTTTAAATATTTGTATGAAGGGTATTTGCCATTGCTGATTTAGGTACTCCTAACTATATGCAGAGGAAATACACAACAACAGCTAATCTCGGAAAACTGCTGATATGATATTTTTAAAGCAGACAAACACTTTCAATAAAGAAATTACAGATACACCCAAAACTTCCTAATAAACATTTAAAAATGCATCTATTTAGATTTAGGATAGGATAATCTACATCAAACTATCGCTTTTCCATCACAGATTCCACATTAATTCCATTGCAAAAATTTAAAGCATTAAAAAATCTCAAGTGAGTAAAACTTCAGTACCTTTACAACTTAATAGCTATGTTCACATAAAGCAAAGTATCCGGCTAACAAAATTGGGTTTCACTTTATCTCAGAAAATAAGTGAAAACTGGCATACTAGCCAAACACTTTTCGCTTTCAGCAAAATGCAATAAGCTAGCTACAAACTTATATACGCACTATGTAATATACGTAATCCTTATTTTCTACTTTGTAACAGTCATATTTATATAGTCGTAAAACCGATGATAATCAATTACAATCAACAACAATTACGTCACCAAAGATATTTTAAAAGTAACATACATACATAGATATTATATATATATACACACATATGCAATCAACAAATATCAATCACTCAAAATCAACTTAATAATGTTCACTAAACATTATAAAAAATCAAATACAGATATATATCTCTACACACAAACGTATATAATATATATATATATATATATATTTATAAAAAAAATGCACAGAACTACACAGTAATTAACCTAATTAGCCAGCAAAAATAACATAAATTAAGATCTGTAGATAAAAAAATAAATTAATACATAAATTAAATTCAATTTTAAATATAAAAAAGATAAATAGCAATAAACCCTAAAAAAATAGATCTGCAGTTGAAATTAAAATAAAATTGTACAAAAAGTTTAAAAGAAATTGGATGATGAAATTATACCTTCAAAGGAAGTGTCGAGATAATTTATTTATTATTATTATTAGTAAATATGGAGATAAATATATAGAGATAGAAAGTTGTATGTATATGTAGGTTTAGAGAGAGAAGGGGGGTTTAGAAGTATTTCGAATAAGTGAAAGGAAGCGGGAGTGAAGGAGAAAGAGAGGGATTTATATCAAGGAATAGAATTTTTTAGGGGTATGAGAAACGGGCAGCTGACCGTACTGCCCGAGATCGCCGACCTGTTTCTCTAAAACCCTAGATGACATTTTTATCTTTTTTCAATTTTGATTTGTATTTTGAAATGTTGCACGTGCAAGGAGCGTGGTTGATCTTTAACGGTGTGGATTTGTTTTGGATTCTATTATTTTCTTTCCTACTTAAGCATGTTTGATAATTAATTATCTTATTCTGAATTTTAAATTTTAAATTTGACAATAAGTTATTATTATATCAAAAAATTTGTTTGTATGCAATTAGTTTTTAATTTTTAGAGTTAACGACATAAATCGTCCCTGTGGTTTATTGAAATAGTCACCTTTCGTTCCTAAGAATCCAAAACCTCATGGACCATCCTTATTTGGATAATAACCTTCACATTTCGTCCTTTGACTATTTGACCGTTAACCTCCATCCGTTAACCCCCCCACGTGTCTCTCACGTGAGGGGTATTTTGGTACTTTTCTAAGCATAAAGGACCAAACTTGATCGTTTTCAGCATTTATATTCATCATCATCATCTTCATTTAAATACCCAAAAAAAACCCAACTTCTCTATATCTATATCTATATATATATAACTTCAGAGAAATATAAATCAATCATCATCATCATCGACAACATGATAATAATAGCAACAATAATATATTCACCATATTATGAACAACATATCTAGAAGATATATAAAATGATATACTTAACAACCATTCACACAAAATCTATCAGGAAAAAAAAGCAACAAACCTACCTTTTCTCCATGATTATAAATATAACCCGATCTTCAGTGGGCGTGGATAGTGGTCACGGTGATGGTGGTTAGTTGATCCGTTCACTACACTTACGAAACCCACCTCCGCCACAACCTATAACTACAAAATCAGGCCAAGGTGATTGTTGAATCTCTTGTACAAGATCGATCTAAATGGGCCTAATCAGTGGTATTGAAGTGAGAAGATGATGATGGAAATATATTGAGTAGTATGAGATCTCAAAAATATACTAGATTGGTTTCTTTGATTTTTGTATATTAGGTCGCCTGCGTTTTCTGGCCAAAACAGCCACATGGATCTGAGGAAACTTTTCCGGCCAAAAGTGGTGGTGGTGTGGTCGAATCTTGATGTCAATCAAAGTGATGACAAACAGATTAATATTCATCTTGTTGTTAATCATAGATTGAAAGTATATATATATATATATATATTTCATCACTTACAATTTGATGTATCTATATGTGTATATAGATAAGTGATTTTTTATAGATTGTTGTGTGTATATGTGATTATGTATATGTGTATGTAGAGATAGAAAGAGAGAAAGATTGAGAGTAGAAAGAGAGGAGTTTAATGAGAAAATGTATATATTGAGAAAATGATGCAGTCAAAAAGGGAATATGATGGATCCAAAAAGAAAGTGGGAAAAGACTCATTTACTCTCACGTGCACAACATGTGAAGCAGTTAACAGACTTGAGTTGACGGTCAAATAGTCAAAGGACGAAATGTGAATGTTATTATCCAAATAAGGACTGTCTATGAGGTTTTGGATTCTCAGGGACGAAAGGTGACTATTTCAATAAACCACAGGGACAATTTATGTTGTTTACACTAATTTTTATTTTAAAAAAAAAAAATACTCCAAAACAATTCGCTAGCTTGACTACAGATTTTGCCAATGAGGACTAGTCCAACTGGTCAGAGGCATCTCAGGTTTTACCCAATGTCTTGAGTTCGATCCCTAGGGATGGCAAGTCTTGGGGTTTTTTCCTTCCGAATACTTGTAACGGCTCATAGTCAACATCTCGTTGTCTAGGGTACGTGCAAGGCTTCACCATTATATGGTGCGATTTCCGTGATGTCGCATACCGACTGAATGTTCGGGAAAAAAAAAACAATACTTAGCATTGAATGGGAGTGGAAATATGATTAATTTTAGCTTGATGGTATCAAACTTTCCGAACATCTATACAACTAATTTGATATTGAACTTTAAGCTATATATCAAACTTCATAACTTTTAATTCTTTCAAAGAAATTATACCAATAATTACGTCCAAATCTACAAGTATAATAAGTTGAGACGTGAACGTTGTTTCAATAATCATTTCGACAAAATACAAGTTTTGTATTAAAAAAAAAACAAATGAATTGCCATTCTAAGTTTCTAACACTAAAAAATAATTTAAATACACTATTAACTAAATCATTTAACTGTACCATTTTAGATATTTTAGAAATACAATTTACACAAGTATTTAAACTATACTATTGATAAATTGTTATTTAAATGCACTACTAAAATGATGTATCATCAATCAATCAATCATTCAATCATATATCATCCGCTTTTGGTTGTACTGGATATCGTTTTCATTTGTCTTTCTTTTCATATCTGAAATACAAGAGTAATCGTTCTAAACCATAACAATGTTATACTATTGTTTCAGACTTTCATAAGAGATCCAAAGGATACAAGCAGAAGAGTGACTACTTCCAAATGCTCTTACATAATAAAGAGATCCAAAGGATGCAAGCATAAGAGTAACGCTACGACTTTCTTTTTTTTTTTAGAAAGGCAGAAATATGTATTCGTTACGACTTGTGAACCTTCATAAGGCTTTCTAGTAGTAGATTACACCACTTGAAAATTAAAATATGCCTGCAGATTGAATTTCAGAGCAAACCGGGCAATTGAAACATAAACCAAGATCCAACTAATAAACATGAACTTCAAAAACCAAAAAAGTTCAAAGTTACAATGCATACATGCATGAATGCATGCACATGCATTCTAAGGGAAGTTAACCCAGAAATTTACATTCAAATTTTGGTTACAGCTTTTCTAAGTTTTCTAATTCATAAATGTAACTGCTTAATAGTTCTGTAGCACAAAATTAATAAAGTCCAACCGCAAAGGAAAAATAGATTCATGAAGGAGCATCCCCATCCATCATATCTTCTTCCTTAATATTATCCCTTGCATGATCCCTGAAAGCGGCAAACAAATAATCAAGGGACAGAATTAGACAGCATACTTTACTTTTTATGTCAGACAAATTACCCCCTAACGGGCGAGGATCAAATAACTCATAATGATATAAAGCTGACAGTAGGTTTGTTTGAGTCTCAAGTAATTACAACACCCAAGTCGTTATAAAATCAAGTTAATATTGTATGGGCCAAGATGCGGAGGTAAGTCAGATCTGGGTAAGATGTCAAAACAGATAATTTTGGTACCGGTCAGATCAAGTTGGGTTAAACCCTAAAAGCTTTTTGTGCAAAAATTTGATCTTTTATTTAAACAATTAGTATATGACTACAAAAACTACACTTTACCAGGGCGACTTTTAGCTCATTTGACCTACTTATGCTCTAAGATATTTGTGTGACATGTCAGAGATGAAACGTCACCCTAATACACTGATTTGTAAATAAATGGTCGAAATTGCCACAATTCCACAACAACTCGATGTGCTACTTGTGAATTCCATCCGTTGCATGTTTATATATCAAGAGTGGATTCTTAAATCATAACTAAAGAGCGAGTATAAACACGTTTGAAACTACCTTGTGATATTATGATTAGCATTAAAGCTTTGATGTCGAGGTTTTTCTTCTTCATCAACATCAGAATCATATTCCTGGCCACTCCATATGCGTGGTTTTGGCCGTTTTTCCATTGGCTCCTCTGCCTATTTAATTAGCAAAACAATGCACATTAAATGAACAGATACATATGTGAATATAAGAGATGGCAAAACGGGCAAGTCAAGCAGGATGGATAATAAGGCAATACATGCTCAGATCAAAAGAAGCCTTTATTAGTGTGGGTCCAAACAGATAAGACGGACTGGGTCGACAGGCAGACAGATTTTCACTCCATTTATTTGAGTTCTTAAAAATATTAACGCCCAAAATATGATTATAAAAACTGATTGCTGCAACAAAAAATATCAAACTTTCTTCAGCAAGATGATTTAGGAGTTCTATACGCATTTGGATACTTAAAATGACTTGCAGTCTGTTTTGATCCATTTGGCCCAGTTCCTTATTAGTAATCATAAATCATGTAACTAAACCCATTTAACTGGTTAGATCAAAATTCAAAAATAACCCAAATGGATCCCTTCACATATAAATTTGGTCAAAATTCCACCTCTAACTAACATATCCCAGAACACGTAGATGTACTTGCCTCTTCAGGGACTTCTGTGACAGGTGGTGTTATCTGAAATGGCACACTAGGAGAATGAGGTAATCTAGACAGTTGCTCCAGCAGCATGTTCCTGTGATAATAGAAAAATTAATGTCAAAATAGATCTCGGAAGAGGAGTGACTACTCATGCTGATATTTTCATTAAATCATATTGATCTAAACCGTCCCATGAAAAATGTGAACTTAATTTTTGTGTGTCCCATAAAAATTTCAATGTTGTTCCCACTTAGTATGGTTTTACAAGTTTACAAGCATATATACAAGGAAGCAATGACTTGGCCTGGAACGACGGAATTCCCTTACACAAAGTTATTCAAGATTCAAGCAAAGTAACATTTCTTTGGAACAATCTGCTTTGTCTTTAAAGTGTCATTATTATATAATAGAGGAAGTACACGAAAGATTATATAGTAGAAAAGAGTATACTAAAATGGCTTTAGTATATCTGTCATATGTAAATTAACCTACAATAATGCTTTTGACAGAAGACTTATGTGGTTGTGATTTGTTAATATGAATGTTAAAGCTATTTATTCTTGACTATGTAATTTACAAGTAAAGTCAAACTACAAATGGTATAAAGAGCAAACAATCAGTAGCTCTGATTCTGGGAATGAAGGCCTACAAAGACATTGTTTAAGTGGGAGGCTTGTAGGACCCCATCTCGCATAGTTTTAGAGTGAAAAGTCAAAAGTCAAACATCACATAAGACTTCAGGTGTGGGTTACTAGTAATTTAAGCTAGACTACAACTTGTAAAGCATGCGAGAGCTAGCCAACCTCTCGGATGTCAACCATTCGGTGTGGGTTACTAGTGATTTAAGCTAGACTGCAACTTGTAAAGCATGGGAAAGCTAGCCAACCTCTCGAATGTCAACCATTCTATTTTTAAATTAATCTGTCTTCTATTAGTTTTAATTCTATATATCGAGCTGGTTCTTGTCACTTTGAGACACCATTATCTGTTGGGCACCTCCTACACTTTCCGTTGTTTGAATCTTCATAACTTGGAAGTTACACTAAAACCTCAAATGAGGTTCAATCTTTATTATAATCCACTTTCAAGTTTTGTCATCTATAATAAATTTCTTAAAAACTTCATGTATCATGTTCAACTTCAAAAAAGCACATAAAGAATGTTCACTGATCATTCTGCATCTAGAAAACCATTCTAACATACATATAAAGAGTAAAGTAGATGCGATCATACCAAACAAGACATAAAGACACACATATTTCCTGATAAATAACTACTAGGTTCATAGGCTAATCAGGCTATAAAGAATACACTAATCAAAGAGAATGTGATTAAGCGTAAGGTCTCACCTGATTTTCTCCAAGTCTTTTGGAGTGTTTTGGTTTTCAAGGGGACTTGGCTCAACATGCAGAGTGTAATCTGGTCCAAAATACTCATAATATTCATTGTAAGGCAGCTTATTATCAGGTTCAACCCCAACTGCAACTGCTGTCTGCATAATTTAAAGATATTAAATATAATCATCAGCATCCCCCATTTCCTTACAAAATAATTGCATTATATAGCAACCAACCATCATGTTGCAGCAAGTGTATCAAAGCAACTATAACTTTTTGAAAAAAAAAAAAAAACTCTTATTTATGTAGGTAACTGATCACTGACCCATCAAGTATGTCACTGAACAATCGGTTTGATGTTAACCACTATATAGTTAACTGGTCTAGTGACCTTTAATAGCAAAAAATATAGAGGAAAATTTCCAGTTGGTTACCTAAATTAGTAACAAAGTGGTGACAGGTTGCTATACCATGCAATTAACCGATAATTTATTTAGTGTGGGAAAAAAGAGAGACCTCGTAACACCAGCACCGAGCCACATTGCGGATCGTATAACCTCCACCACCTAGAACCATGAGTGGAACATTGAATGATCTAAGATACCTAAGACAATCGGCGTGACCTTTCACGGACAAATTGAAGCATCCTAATCTGTCACCAGCTAATGAATCAGCTCCACACTGAAGAACTACAGCATCAGGCTGATAAACTTCCATAACTTTGTGAATAATCGGTCTAAACAGACTGCGGAAGCTATCGTCATCCATCCCATCGTTCAGAGGAACATTTAGAGCATAATACTTCCCTTGATTTGCACCAATGTCTTTAATATGCCCAGTCCCAGGAAAAAAGTCGCCAAATTTATGAAAAGAGACCGTCATCACCCTGTCAGTAGTGAAGAAAGCTTCTTCAACTCCATCTCCGTGATGAATGTCAATATCTACATATAACACACGCTGCATAGTAACAAGCGTAGGTAAGTTAAACAATGAGTACAATATACATGACACGGATTATAGGAATACCTTTTGATCTACTTTGCATTTCAAAAAAATAGTACTAGCGGGTCTAGACTTATTTCTTAGATGAATACTTTTTGGAGATGATCTGCGAAGCACTATTTTCTGCTTACTTATATCTTGCAAATGCCTACCACAGATATTAATCTCCAACGGGCTATCCCAAACACCCAAACTAATATTACTTATGCATCCTCATGTCACTTCAACTTTTATCTCTTACTTCATAAAATACGTAATCAATTTTATTTGTCAATGTCTCTACATCCTTGATATTAAGCTAATGATTAACTGATTACTACTTCAACCAATAAAATCACATTCAAAAAATAATCTAATACTCTTTATCATCAAACCCATAAACCAAATCCCCACCCTCTAAGGGCCCGACCAACTTGCCCCTTGACCAAAATGTAAATTACACTGACCTAAGAATAAGATTTCAACCCCAAACCTCGGCATAGTGTGGTATATGTCCCAACCACCAAGCTCATCGCAAGACATTAAACCAAATTCATAAAGAACCAAGCTTACAATATTCATAGAGAAACACACACACACACGCGCGTTAAAGGTCAAAACGAGATACACAAAAAGTCCAAAACTACGAGAACTTCTAAAGTAGGTGTTAACTCACATGTTATTAAGTTCATTCATACGTGAAAAGCGACAGGTTCAGATGAGAACTTTTAATCACAGAAAAAATCAAATAATATGCATTTTAACACATATCCAATTTCAAAAGGTTAAATAAGCACCCAACTTAATAAATTTCACAGTTTTTAACTTTAAATCTACTCCAACAAACACACACACATTGACACAAATATAAACATATACAAAAACATAGATATACATACATATATATATAAAGAATAAGGAATATACCCTGTGGACTTTAAGCAGTTCAAGAATCCCCAAGACAATATCATTAACATAACAAAACCCAGAGGCTTCACTTTTCTTAGCATGATGCAACCCACCGGCCCAATTAATCGCGATATCGGCATCCTGTCGATTCAACTTAACAGCCGCACCAATGGACCCACCAGCTGACGCCTGACAAAACTCAAAAATACCATCAAAAACAGGACAATCTTCACCTACATTAAACCTTTTCAAATGTCTACTATGTGTGTGGTCAAGTAACGTATCGGGTTGAACCGAAGCCAAGAAATCGACATAGTCATCTGAATGAAACTTTCTTATGTCTTCTGGGCCTGCCGGAAATGGACGGACGATTTCCATACGACGGTGGAGAGAATAATGGACTATTAGATTGTGGGCCATACGGATTCTGTGGGGTTTCATTGGGTGGCCTTGTCCGTAATAGTAGTCGCCGATTGAGGGTTCGTAGAAGTATGTTACGCGGCGTTTCTTGCCGTCGGGGCCCGACGGGAGTGATGCTCCGGTGACGGAAGATGATTCAACCATTGTGTGGGTTTTCGGTGGTGGTGGTGGTGGTCGGGTAATACGATTTTATAACACTAGGTTTTGTTTTGTAACTATTTTGGGGTTTTATTAAAACTTTTATGAAATTACGTATTCTTATCGTTGTAATTCACTAGATTTATTTATAAGTTTGTTTTGGGTATTGCCGCATTTAGGGCTGTCAATTTAGACCCATTTCGAAACTCAATCCGAATCCAACATGAAAAAAATCTAGTTACGATCGAGTATTTTTGACCTACCACCCCGTCAACCTTGTTTTTTGTTGGTCACGGGTTGGGTTGTTGGGTTGTCAAGTCGACTCATCAACCCTATATCTTTAAAAATATTGAATTATATATAATAGCTCATACTTCACATTACACCAATTCACACGCCTCATTCTCAATTTTTATATTTGCTTATCAGGTTACATGGGTTGGGTCATGGGTTGGTGGATTGTGGGTAAGGGTTGAAATTTATTTAATATTATCTAATTATTATTTCTTTGTGTTTTGCTATTAGTCAAGAAGACTTGGTATAAGTCAGTTAGAAGTAATGGCATAGAAATACGGAAGTTATGGGTAAGTGTTATGTAACCGTCTACTCTCATTCTTAGGGGAGTAATTAGTTGCTTTCATTATGAAAAGAATATAGTTTATTTTCTCACTTCTATCTTTCTCAGTAACTCTTCTCTTCCCATTTGTGTTAAACCGATCGATACACATCACAGTTGCCCCACCATTACGTCGTCGCTGTCACGAACACCGCTGCATTGCGCGAGTAACGTGCTAGGTGTACTTGATAAAAATAAAAGTTGTAAATTTGTAGTGCGTCTTTCATACGATTTAACTATTTTCTTGTGTTCCCAAGGGTGGCACTGTGACAGTCATGTCTGGATGTCTAACTCATGTCTAACATCCATTAATAATATCAAGTCACATCATTTCATGTCTAACCATGCCTAACACATGTCACAATCTCTCACTATTTTTCTCTAATTATATACTAATTTTTTTTTTCTATCCCTCCTGAACTTATTCTTTCTGCTTCATACCTGATAGACAATCTATGTCGATTTTCCCTATGTTTTTTTCATGCCTAGCCCTTGGGTAGTGTTGATGCTAGACATGCGCATGCCGCCCTTAATGTCATGACCATCGCCACCCTCCTAATAATAATCTCATCAGTTGTTAACTCAATACTTGGATACTTCAAGAATATAAACGACAATTTTCTTTTTTAATACGTGCAATTGAGAATTGAGCACAAATATTGGAATGGTTTTGTATTTTGCACAAGTCTCATGGGCCTTAAGTTAGAAGAAATTTCTCTTGGGCTTAACTTCAATTTGTAACTTGGGCTCTCTTTCGAAATAAAAGTTCACTTTTAACTTTTTAAGTAAAGGTAGTGGCCCGAATAACTAAATAAAGAATTAAAGATGTTTACCCCTATCTTTTTTTCTTTTCTTTTTTTTTTGGTAAAAAAAAAAGGTCAGGCCCTTTGGTTATTATTACTGCAAAATAAAAAGTACAAAGAAAAAGCCCCCACGGGTCTCCCTGTAGTAAATAAAGGAGACCCGTGATG
>JANDBE010000048.1:30711130-30723048 GCA_024320915.1 Erigeron philadelphicus
TGGTTTAGCTTCTTGTAGCTTTTTATTCAGAATATCAACATCAGTGGCGGATCCAAGGCACAATGAGGGTGGTCACCACCCCCTCCTCAATCCATTTTTGTTAGTAATTTTTTTATATATATATAGTTCATTAAGCCCCCAGAGTTATACAAAGATCGAAAACAGAAGTGGGTTTGCAAAAAAGGAAAACCAAAGAAGAGTGAAACAAACCTGTTTAAATGAAGTCTAAAATGGTGGTGGCGGCTGACAATTTAATTGTAGGGTTAATTAGTTGAAGAAGATGACATAGCTTTTGATATTTGGCCCTTTAAGCCCTTCATTTATGCTTGAAGTTTCAACTTAGTCCATGAGCTTTTATAGTTATTACTTATTAAACTAAAATGTATAGTATTGTTACTACACGTTAACCTCTTTTCACAATAAAGATGGTTTTCTTTTTAAAAAATAAAAATAATACAAATATTTAGTTTACTTCATTCATAACAAACTTATAATATTAATAATAAATTTTTTGACTAATATATAAAACAAATATTTAATAGTTAGTTCATATATTCCATAAATTATACTTATATTTTTTCATTTGTAGATATTATAAATCTAAAAAAATTCAGTGACAAAAGAGAAAAAAATAAAATTTATGCCCCCTTCTACAGAAATGTCTGGATCCGCCATTGCTCCGTTGTTGCTGCAATAAGTACAGTGACTGGAAAACTGTCACTGTCTGCCTCCCGCTAGCTAGCTTTCTATCCATGATATATTTGAAGTCCTGAAACGACATGTATATATTTGTTTCCGTCGTATATATATTGTGGATATACACGCTACCATGAGGAAAAAGACAAATCCTGAAAATGCATTAATCAGAATTAAGTACAAATGTACTATGATATATATAGTGATGAATTGACAAAGAAACAAATGACCTTTCTGATAAGGCACTTCAAGAAATCGTTATTGCACTATTGTCCCTGTTTCGAAAAGTCTTCCATGTATATATACAAAACATAACAAAAGAAGTTGGTCCCCATACTTGCAAAACCGAGTTTATTTATTAATCCTAGGTGGCTTGTTTGCATCATATATATAGATCAATATTCCCCCTTAGTCCATTACCTTTAAATTTCTGCATGAAAAGATACATATGAACATTGTATCGAACCTTTAATTAATTTTCTACTCGATTCATTATATAACGTGTACATTAGCTAGGTGATCGCTTAATTAAAATTATTTGAAAAAGTTTCATAATTGGTTTATGTTTATCTACTTACTTTTCAATGGCCGGGAACCAATTAATTTGGTCACTTTTTTATTCCTATCCACCAGTCAGTCTTTCAATTGATTGATGAGCACCTTATGTTTTACTGTTTCACATTGGCTTATATATATGGTTGTCTGCATTAGCTTCCAATTAGTTGGTTCTTTTCATGTCTACAAAAAAACATACTTACTAATCTATCTTATTAGCTGCCTCTTTTTGGTACCTTATATTATCCTAGGCCGCCTCTAAGGACGTGACACATGGAAGACAGCACAGTGCAGGGGTAATCTCTTTCGAAATTTGCACATGAGTGTGTTTGTTTGTGTATAATTAATACATCTCTTTTGTTAACTTGCTACCAAAAAAATAAAATTAAAACAAAGAGATAATTGATGTAACTTCTAGGCTGTACATTCTTGTACATGTACCTTAATTAGATCATGTATAGTGTTGACCATCAATCACTGGAAAAAAGAAAAAAAAAACCTAAAAATGATGAAATTCTATAACGTGGACACCATATTACATACCATGTCCTAGTTATAGGGCATTGAAACTCTATAGCAAAGACTTTTAGTTGAAATTTAGCGAGGACATCTGTCCTTGCTGATAATTAAAGGGCGTTTTTGTTGTAGTGTGCGCATTCAATATGATACAATAGCTGTTAGCTCTCACATTAAATTAAAATAATTATTATCATTTAAGAAGGACTAGACGATATTACCGGCAAAAATACGGTAACAACGGTGGTGGCGGTAGTATACTTTGGTAGCTAGAAAGTATATGCAATGTCTTCCTTCCTAGAAAGGTATGTATCTTTTAAAACAATCACAATCAACCAACAATAAAGCCTTCTTTTCCAAGTGATGATGATTAAATTAAAGTTGTTTTATAGAGAATAGAAACCTCTTTCACATCGCTATTTTCCCCCCTTTTCTTGAATCCTTTGCCCCCACTCATGATTTGGTCTCTTTGGCAATTGTTGTCCCATACCTTTTTCTAGATTGTCTCAATAGAAAGAAAAAGAATATTTAATCCTGTCTGTTGAAAGTTAATAATAATCTCATGTGTATAAGTGTATTTACTCTATCATTTCTTGTCATATTGTACTAAATAAAATTAAATAATACGAGTACATCTTTAGATATATGAGATCATAGATAGCCCGAATTTCTTCATCTTTTTCTTTATAAATGTCCCACATATCTATATATGCACGATGTGTCAAAGTGTTCGTGGTTGATATATATGAAGTATTTTTAGTATAAAAATGCCTAGAGTTGTCCTAAACCGTTCAATTATAGTCACATCAATTTTCACATTCCATCAATCTGTCAATAAAAATCTAGATGGTGCTAGAATTTCATATTATATATGGATATTTGTATAAAGATGTTTCATGAGTCGAATAAGTCTAATGTACTTATATATATATATATATATATATATAGAGTGCAGTTATAGTGAGAACCATCAAAAGGTCGAGAACTGCGAGAACTGATTTAGTCCATTAGATTAACTAAATCAAGGGATAATAATAATCAATGGCAATTCTGTAAATAAGTGTAATCAGCTTATTGAAAAAAAGCGCAGAAGGGTATGTTTGGAATTAAAAAAAAAACACACTTATATAATATAAATAAATAAAAAATAAATAAAAGGGACGTATTTTTGTTCCGCCCATCATGCCAGAAATATCTCCTCTTCTAAATCCTATTCTATGAAGATTTTACCTAACAAAATACATGTGTTTTTTTACGGTTAATAACAATTTACCTATTCTATGGAGATCTAATTAATACGGAGTAGCAATTTTGAGTGTAAATAAAAGGTTATTATCTTATTAAGATGAAAAAAAATATGTTTTGACCTAAAAATCTAATTACCTCTTTCACTCTGTTTAATATATCATCTATTTGGGTTTCTTTTGATCGGTCTGTTGTTTTTTTATGGTAGGAAGTAAGAGATGCAATTACAAGATAAGAATGAGCACATCCTTTAGCAAATATGCCAGCAAGAAAGAGATGGCTATTGATTTAACAGGACCCGAAAAAGATTTTGATGAAGGTAAATGTTAATCATTATACTTATTGAGTACTAGATATATAATATTATTATATCTATATATATAATAAAGTTAAGTTCAAGTTGAGTTTTAAGAGTGTATTAGGGGGTATTAAATAAGTTGAATTTATTATGAAATTATAATGAACCCGGTTTAAGGTTTAATTTGTTTCCGAATGTTTCAATGAACGTGCATGGCTTAATTGTCGTATATATGATATCCAAAGAAACATGTTGGGCCGTTTACAATTTAACCATTTATATTTTAGAAGGAATTTTGTAACCATTTATATTTTAGATGGGCCGTTCACATGGGAATTTTGTTTTTTTTTAAATGGGTCGGGTTTCATATCAACACCACCAAATTAAATTAACGATTTGAATAAGTATTCAAACGGGTCAACCCTATTAACACCACCTAATAAACAATTCAAAGTGGTCAACCCTATTAACACCACCAAATTAACACCTCTTCTGATAGTTGAAATTGAAACCGCATGAGCCTCAGTTGAAACGTATTGATGAATTTATGGTTCAATTGATGTCTTTATGTTCATTCCTGGCGTTTTTTATTGATTAATTTATGGTAGTTCTGAAGCATTAATTCATGGTTTGTGAATTGAAACCGCCCGAGCCTCAGTTTAAACGTATTGATGAATTTATGGTTCAATTGATGCCTTTATATACCAAACATCCCTGCCATACAATTGCATACACATCACCTTCCTCCAATTCAATATTGAATATCGTAATTGTATTATTATGGCACTCTATTTGGACGAACTTCAAGAAGGATCGATTGGGCCAGTCGTAGCAATGGTGTGTCGAAAGTGGGATGTTCATAAGCCAAACGGAGGCTACCTTAGTACTGATTTCATCTTATCCGATGAAAAGGTAATTTATTTTCCATTTGATTTACCTTATCTATTTTACATTTGATTGCACCTTCTGGGATTGTATGTAATGAGAGTTGTAATGCTGCAGGGTAATCTGATCCACTGTTTTGCACGGCAAAAGACATCGTACAAATTTGTGGATCGTTTGCATGAGGGTGGGCTCTTTACTTTTAAAGGGTTCAAGGTTCATACCAATAGAAACGAGTTTCGAATATTTGAGGGTGCAGAATACATGCTTGAGTTCACGTTTACCACTTCTGTTGGAAGGGCTGATGGTGATCTCACCCGTTTTCGACGATATCCATTCCAACTGATTCCATTCGAGTCGATCGTTCCCACTGAGAACAAATATGTTTTTGGTATATTCCCCCTATTTGGTCTTCATTCTGCATTTATAGCATTCATTTGTGGTCAATATACATATTATTGTACTGAACGATATAAATTGCAATTCACACTCTCATTGCAGATGTCATTGGGTTCATTACTTCTGTTGGGGAACCACTGCTGAAATCAACTGGAGCATACACGGTCGAATTCAACCTAGGCAATGAAAGGTTTGGTCTTACTCCATTTAGCTACATGCATTCAAAGAGTTACATGTATTTAGAGACTCATGTTATTTGATGACTGTACTTTCTCTATATGTGTAGTGGTATGGTGATCCGCATAACTTTGTGGGGCAAATTGGGGGACCAAATGATTAAAAGAAAGCAACAAAATCCAGGCCCCTACTCCGTCATTCTTACATCCATGACTGCCAAGTATTATCTAGGTAGCCTGTTTGTGTGTTTGTGTGTATGTGTAGTTTTTGCTAACGTATGAAGCATATTTAGGTAGTAACATTGTTTGTTATACAGGGTTTCTCGGCGTGTCTAGCACATCATCAACTCAGATTATTGACAACAATAATGTGCCTGCATTGCAGACCTTCAAGGCTGAACTTAGGTAGTATGGATACTTTTTTCCCTATTGTTTTCCTAATATGTGTAACCTGTCTTCCATGTATCTTATGGTATTTGCCTTTTAACACAGCCGTAGGAACGTCGAACAGCTTAATCAGGAACCTATTCATGCAGTCCCCACAATCAATACTCTTGCTGAATTATTGGCATGGGGACGTGACTGGAAAGGAGCTTCGTCTCCTGCAGTGAAGGTAATAATTTCTTAATGTTTATTGTCAACATTTATGTTGGTCTAAATGCATATCTTGCCAACCTGTTTGGTTCTACTTCTGGTGTAGGGAGTTTTGTTCCAAAACACAGTTGAGATTGTGGATGTACGAACAAAGAATGGGTGGTACTTGGTGACATGTCCCAGTGGCCGATGTAAGAAGGGGCTTACAAGGGAGGATGGGATATTCAAGTGTGCAGGATGTGATACAAATGTGGATTATCCAGAAATTAGGTATATTTTCAACACATATACTGTAACTCAGTAGAATATATAATGATCCGAATGTGGTTTCATGTTTGCATTCAATGGTGAACAGGTTCAAGGTTGAGTTGGATATAAGGGACGACAGTGCTGCTACAGTTGTTACTTTGTTTAATGAACCAAGTACCACATTGCTAAACCGATCTGCAAAATCATTAATGGATGAGGAATTGAGGGTATGCCTATAGCATTTAATACAGTGTGTTTGCATATTGTTTTAGACTAATAATACCAGTTTTACCAATGTGATTTGAAATGGTTGATTGGCAGGATTGCACTATGGACGATATTATGCCACCTGTCTTGCGAAATCTTATTGGCACAAGACATGTTTTCGAGATCAAAGGCCACACCTATTATAATGTAGGAGAGTATGAGGCATTTAACTGTAGTAAGGTGATCATGCCTGCTGTTGCGGCCAATGTCAATGAGGTGATCGCGCCTGTTGCAGCGACCAATGACAATGAAAAGAATCCAAACACTGCGAGGAATGTTAGGTTAGCCACATCTTCCAGCTCCTTGGAAAAGGATTCAGTTACTGTCACACCGGCTAAGAACACTGAAGGGAAAAAACGCAAACCGTAAGTATGGCTTTCAATAACACTATAACTACCCTCATACTGGTATGGCTAACTTTTGCTACCATGATATATTCTTTTCAGAAGTACAAAAGGAGTGGCGGAAACTTCTGATGAGAGTGGAAGCAAGACGGGAAAAGCTGTTGCACCTTCTAAAAAAGCAACACGGCGAAGGTAAGATGAAACATAATCTGCGTTTGTGACACATTAAAAACCCTTACTGCCATGATAATGAGTTTCTATAAACAGGTTGAACATTGAAAGTGCTTCGGTTAGCACAGACAAAGCTGAAAATCCTGCAGAATTGTTGGACGATGTTGAGATTGAGAGTACGAGTATGACTTCAAACAGTGATTCAAAGAAAGCAAGGTATAATACAAAACTCAACTATGGAAAGTTTTGAAAAATCATTTATATTTACTAATGGCTATGTTTTCCCTTTTATGTATAATCATTTATATTTACTAATGGCTATGTTTTCCCTTATATGTAGGTATGTTATTGAGTCGGAGTCTGATGAAGGAGATGAAAGCTTGGATGCTGTTGAGTAGAATGGTTGAAAGTTGAAGAATGAGTCGCTCCATTATCTTAAATTTGGAGTGTTTGCACTTTCAGTTTTCCCTTTAAAATAATTACGTTGAATTTCTATGTAATAACCCATTATGTTGTTGGGGTTAATTAGATTATGTTTTCCAGTTTGAAACACTATTTCCTATATCTTATCTATGAATTATGTTTTGGTTATATATGTCTTATCTAAGATATGGATTATGTTTTGGTTATACTTTAGACTAATGCTTTTCATTATCAGAACCTCTTTTAATTGTGATATGTATGATATGATAATGTTTCATTAATTCAGAAAATAACTAATACAAATACGTTTAATTTAGTTGAAAATATAACTTAACGTTTAAATCCAAGAAAGATAACTGATATGACAAATACAACACAAAAATCCAAAAACATTATATTAGGCCACCCTTTACTGATATGAAAAGAATCAGAAATGATTAGGAAAATCCGCCCTCTGTGAATCAGTTGTTGAAAGTTAGTTTCGAAGTTTACCCCAAATCGTTAAGTTTCATGAAGGACTCTGCAACCTCAAACTGAAACCCAAAGCATCAGACCACCTTTTTTGATGAATTAGTTTGATTATATTTTTAAAAATGTAAACATCTAAACATTTAAAAAATATCAGATATACCTTTTAAAGACATTAGTATAACTATGATATGATATTTTGTCACTCTTTAACCATCTTTTGGATTTATGTGATGTGATACGGCTTTGAGTGATGATATATGATAGTTCATATTCATACAAAGAGATATAATTCTGCATCAACAGAAACCTAATATATAGAACACATAGAACCAAAGACAACATGAAGACATATAATTCTGCATCAAGAGAAACGTAATATATAGAACAAATAGAACCAAAGACAACATGAAGAGATATAATTCTGCATCAACCCAAAGCTAATATAAAAAACAAATAGAACCATAAGACAACATCTTATTATTTAACATACAATGATACCTATAACCAGTTACAAATATCACCCTATTCAGTATATGTTGCTGGAATTGCATAAAATCAGGATTCCCTTCAAATTTATTAGCCCCGACTTGCGTTACTCCTTAAACATCCCTATTCAACAGAAAAGTGATCCTATTCAGTATATCTTGGTGCAATTGCGTAAAAACAGGAGTTCCTTCAAAGTTATTAGGCCTGACTTGCGTTAATTGCCTTAAGAAATGCAAGTCATAGGTACTTAATAGATCAGGCACTTCATACATATCAGAAGTTCCATCACCCCAAAAGATCTGAACCTTATTAATTTCGTCCGCAAAATACCATCGACTCACAATATTATATAAGTGTTCATTTCCATAAACCCTATCAAAATAAAGTTCTTCATAATCTTCTGCTAAAAACTTTATTCTCAAATGACTAAATAACCTTACAGATTCTGGACATCTATCCCTCGCAAGTAACCCAATATTTTCAACATCCCTTAAGATATCCTCATCTAACCCCAACACCCTATTAATTGTCCTTACGAAAATACGTCTTCTGTTTCTCAAAATAAAGACATAACAACGCCACCTCCTACTATAATTCCATGCTAATACGTATTCAGCCATAGCACTTTTGAATTTGCAACCAAATGAGATCTATTATATCTAATACTTATACAGGTGAATACTATATAATGCATTCACACCTTTATTTATGAACAAAAAATTAATTTATTCATACATTTATTTATGACTTTGAAACTGAAATTGATAATAAAACATCAAATCATAATTGAAACAGAAAATTCATTAATTCAAGGTATAAATAAATATCAAAAAGACAAGTTGAATGTAACTTACATATGCCCTCCAACATATTAAATAGAAACCTACAAATAGTAAATGATATCATTAATGAAGTTATTAAGTAACGGTTAAAGTTAATAAATAACAATCGACAAGTTTAACAAATGTTGGAGTTATAAAGTTAGGCAGCATTCTATTTAAGTAACACAACATTCTGTTATTATTATCAGTAACACCACTCAATATCTCGATCATGGAAGAAAGAAAGCATGTTACATCTGAAAGAGCAACTTTGAAATTTCCAGCTTTCATAGCTGACACAATCAGACCATGTCATCTAACAAATACAACAAGCTGTGGGCACATACAGCGATATTATGCCCTGACACTGATCAACAATGAATCAACTAATCATGGTATGTATTGTTGTATATTCTATTATTATGATATACATTGTGTTACATGTATAGTCTAACCACCAAACTTTGTATGCAGAAGATGAAGGTCCTAATAATGCAGCTATGAGTATGGAAACATGTAGTATTACAACAAATGAAACCCAACCTTCAACCAACTTTAGTTCTATCCCTATAAGCCCACAATCTGGTAATATAATTGCAAAGAATGGAACAATGCAGACGTACTGGGGTTTAAAGCTTACAGACAGTTTCTTAATTCAACGTAAGTCATTGCTATTGTGGTTATCATGCCATATATTGATTTATTCAAAATAATATTTATACACACCTTTGACGTCGGATACAGGAACCAATTTGCATGATGTGGCAGATGAAGCAACTCCCAGCCCCAGTGGTTTGGCTTCTTCAAACCCTGCTTTGACATCCCAGAAAAGGAAAAGAAGAATTGGAACCGTGAGACAACAAAAAAAACAAACAGGTTATCATAAACAATCAACAATCTCTATTTTGAAACATGGAATATTATGTGTTTCTATGTTATCTAAATCATACCCACCTTTCACATTGGTTTTAGGAACCAATTTGCATCATCCGGCAGGCGAAGCAACTCCCAGCCGCATTGCTTCTGCTACGACTACCTCTGCTGTGACAACCCGGAAAAGGAAAGCAACAAATGAAACAGGTTATCAAAAACATTTCATACATAAAATATTTAAGCATTATATGTTTTCTAAATGATACCCACCTTTGACATCGGTTATAGGAATCAATTTGCATCATCCGGAAGATGAAGCAGGACCCAGCCGCATTAGTTTGCCTACGACAACCTCTGCTGAGACAACCAGGAAAAGGAAAACAACAAATGGAAGCCGCCGAAGACAAACACAACAAACAGGTTATCAAAAACATTTCATACATAAAATATTTAAGCATTATATCTTATCTAAATGAAACCCACCTTTGACATCGGTTATAGGAACCAATTTGCATCATCCGGAAGATGAAGCAGGCCCCAGCCGCATTGGTTTGCCTACAACAACCTCTGCTGTGAAAACCCGGAAAAGGAAAAGAACAAATGGTACAGCTGGTGTTTCAGGTGCAGAGGTCAAAGTTCCAAAAAAGAAGAAACCAGGTACTATCTATTATGAAAAAATAGGAAACAACAGTTACAATGACAAGTACATCTTCAATAGAACAACTCATTTAACCGTCATGAATATTAAATTAATTTCTGCAGGTGCAAATAAGAGGACCCGTAAAATGTCCGCATACACTTCTACAGGTCAGTTTATATATATAGATATAGTTACCCAAATACTGTGCAGAATTAAGTATGAATACAGCAGAAAATACCTATAATAAAAAATTTATGGTGTCTACAAGTTTATTGGTGTCTAACTAATCCACATTGCATATACAGGGGTACGTGTAACATATCTTGATCTCGGAGAACCGTCCCATGTATGTAGCAACTGCAACGCATTAATGTGGTATGAGGAAAGAAGCAAAACTACAAAGCTTCCTGGGGGGCTGGCATTTAAAACATGCTGTCAACGAGGAAAAGTCTTATTACCCCGGAAGGCTGATGCCCCTGAACCACTAAAATCCCTATTAGACTATAACAATCCACTGTCACAGAAATTCAAGGACGATATTAGGACATATAATAGCATGTTCTGTTTCACGTCGTTTGGCGCAAAAATAGACCATGAAATTAATCAAGGAAGAGGTTTATACACATTTCGAATCAGTGGTCAGAACTACCATTGTATGGGTTCCTTGGTGTCGGTGCAAGGAGAACAACCAAGATATGTGCAGCTGTATTTCTACGATACCGAGAACGAAACAAGGAACAGAATGTTAGCTTTCGTTCGTGATGATAGCACAAGTAAAAGGCTGAATGCTGAAATCGTTACACAGCTAACTGAAATGTTGAACGAACACAACTCAATGGCAAAAGCATTTCGCATGGCGCGAAATTGGACTGTGCAAAATGAACACAACAACTGCCAGATCCGCTTAATAGGTCAAGGAACACAAGCGAGCAATATAATAGGCCTACTGTCTCTGAAGTTGCCTTATTGGTGACGAATGATTTCGGTGAAGGAACGAAACCAAGGGATATCATAGTTAGAGCAATAGATGGCGGCATGCAATATAGCGTTACAGTTCCCCCTACTTTTTCCCTACGGGGAAACAAGGTATCATGAAAACATATTGTACCATAATAACGCTGGCCCGACAAAAACAAAGCGGGAAACTGTTATAATGAGGGAATACTATTGTTATGGAATTCACTATAGGCATGGTGACGGGACAACCGTACTAAGAGGCGGTAGACTTTACCAACAATACTTGGTTGACTCATACACTGCAGTTGAAGAAGAACGCCTGAGATATACACGAACTCACCAAAAAGAGTTACGTGCAGATGTCTATAATAATGTATGTGATGTTGTGACAAAAGGAGACACGCAAGCCGAAGCAATTGGAAAGAGAATCGTTTTACCTGCTACCTTTACAAGAAGTCCAAGGTACATGATGCAGGATTACCAAGACGTTATGGCCCTCTGTCGAGCATTTACAAATCCGGATCTTTTCATTACCTTTACAGCAAACCCCAAATGGCCCGAGGTTGACAAATTCGTATCCCTAATCAGTGGACAACCAACGCATGACCGATCAAAAAGTGTTACCCGCGTTTTCAAAATGAAGTTGGATATCTTAATGGAAGATATCATGAAAAAGAAAATATTTGGCACATGTAAAGCAGGTAAATAACAACAACACTCAACTTCCATACACCCATTGCATTTTATCAAATAACCTGACATGTATACTCAATAATTGATATTATAACACGCATTTATACCATTGAATTCCAAATGCGAGGACTCCCGCATGCACATATTTTAATTTGGCTTGAC
>JANDBE010000048.1:30779851-30792625 GCA_024320915.1 Erigeron philadelphicus
GAAACCAAGGAACTTTAACACCTCTTGGACGTATATCTTCCCATGCTACCCCAACCGAAAATTCAATCAATTTATCCCGTCTATCTTTCCATAATAACTCATCCATACGCGAATCATAAAGAGTATGGGGAATATACATATTACAACGAGCATTCCAGCTATCAGGTCAAATCCAGACACCATTCCTCACAATATCAGCCAACTTCGAAGTCATAAAAAAAACCAGAACTAATAATAAGCCGAGGAGTTAAATTGTCAATCAAATAACAATTGTCGCTCCAGGAATCAAACCAAGCTGAAAAATGTTTTGACGAATTGACATTGTGTTACTATAAAAATGTTTTTCTTACTAAACTACAATACATATTAATTGCTTCATATTTTATAGTAATTTGACTTTTGTATTGCAAAGTTGAGCATCTTTTTCATTCAATCGTACATGTTTGTATCAAATAGGTAAATCTATGATAAGACCACACTTTAGTTAGGCTTTGTGCACATGCAAGATGCCCCTAGGGCCAAGGCTAAGGCCAACATGTTGAGTAATCAATGGCTTGTGCCAAATGATCTTTTGAGGTTGAATCAACTTGTTTTTTATTTACATGTATGGTACATCAAATAAAGGTTGTAAGTTCAAGGCCAGCATATGATATAAATTACAAATGATTTTGTAAATTTGCAATCATCTATAAAAAAGAAAACAATAAACACTTTGTTTAGTGATCATCTATGATTTGATTGCTTCCTCTTAGATTACGTTTCAATATCTCGAACTTTAACATGATGTATTACACTGTTGAATAAACTTACGATACTTTGTGCGTTCAGTATTTCGAAGGAGAAATTATGAAAGTAGTAGTTGACAATTGACATCATAGTCCCACATATTTGAGTGCGTAAGATATTCACATGATGATAAAATGCGTTGGTCGAATTAAATGTGTACTAAAGGGATTTTAAGGTCCAAATCAAAGTGATTTGCAATTTAATAATTAGGGTTTTTGAATTGATATTGGAAGCTCCAACAATTCATGAATTATGAATAATCATCCAGGATTTGCTTACACTTGATTAGGAAGTATCAAATATTGATAGTGCTTCCCACAATGATTATGGGTTTTCATTTTAACAAAACCCACCACAAATGCATTAAAACCACAATTGTGCTTGTCCTTGTAAATAAGCACTAAAATTTGCCATTAAAAGATAATAAAAAAAAATGATAATCAGCAAAGTATGAGTTACAATACTTGGACTACAAAACAGACTTAAAGGCTTAATTTCAACTATTATCCCAACAATAGCTAAAAGAGCAACCTAGCGTCCTAGCCCCGAAAGTCCGAAACCGAATCTCTAAGTATATTTTTGACCCACAAACCCTGCATATTCTAATTGCTCCATGTTATCTTTGACAAACTCCAAAAGGTCTTCAATCACACAAGAGACATTTACATTTAACAAATACTCGTAAATAACATGTACAACTAACTGGTGAACACAAGGGTTCAGTTACAAATTCAACCTCCCTATCTCAACTAGATTCTATCTCGTTTGCTTGGTGTTTATTATTTCGTTGGGTTTCAAGTTGACTATATGCACCAAATAAAGCTCCAAGATCTGAAATCATCGGTATAGCACTACAACAAAAGATCCATAACTTTTCTAAAGAGTTGTCTCATGCCTGTCCTTGTTATGACAACTTGAAGGTATGGAAACTGTGTGAAAGTCACAACTTCCATAAAGATTGCATATGGACCACCACGCGTGACGCTCAAATGTGATATTTGATTCCATTCCAATTCAGGTTAAGCATGATCCTTATGGCTCTTAATTGACATTTTAAGCTAAAACTGACCAAAAACTGGTTCCATGATCTGATACCTGCGCATGCAGTTTCTCAAATGCCAAGAGTGCAGAGGTTATTCTTAAAATGATAACTAAATTTGAGGCCGCCATCGAGATACTCAATGATAAAGATTGAAAACACCAAAGGTAAAGTGACAACAAGTGGAGGGGGACCAAGAATCCACTCTACAAATGCGGGTCAATTATGCTACAAACTTATACGTCGCAACGAAAAGATATGGGAAAAATATCATGAAGCTGACAACATGCTAATGCCAAAGACCACCATCACCTGCATGTCATAGCATAATATCCAAACTGTTATTCTTCCACTCCACTACTTCTAGTAGGTAGGACCCACCTAATTTAGATGCAATGAACAATATGAACAACATATACGACATATGAAGGATCGAGATTACTTAATTCTTTACCTAAATACGAAGTCTTAAGCAGTTTTGATTTTTTATCAGAATTATGGACCTACTATAACCCAAAAAACAAAAACTCTTACAGAAAAAAGAAAAAGGGAAAAAAACAGTCAAGGGATGTGTATGCTGTGGCAATCTTTTCATTTTTAATTAATAGTTTTGATGCACTGTAAAGCCTAGTTTTTAAGGGTATTCATATGCATACCTGGTGAATCACATAGGTCAACTGTTACAGTGGAAATATCTTCAAAGCCGGCGGGATTTTTATCTTGCAAGTCTACAATTGAGAACTATATGTTTGACCTTGCTAGCATCTAGGGGATCACATCTACTTGAAACCTGTTTTAGAGCACGACAAAGAACATAGGTGACAAGATGGAAATATCAGGCAGGTTAAGTGACATGTGTCATATTAAATCGGGTTGAAATGAGTATATTTGGAACCAGCTGAAACAGTCTGGAAGGGTTGATATGAGTTTCTTGAGTTTGGCTCATTCAGCCCGTATGAGATAAGACATAGCCCAATCAACTCATTCTGCCACCTCTATTTTCTATGTTTCATTCTCAGCATAGTGAAGACTCATTTGCATTTGCCTGTAGGCTTAGCCCTATTAGGCCCATAACATAAAAATGTGTGCTGTTTTTATGTGCACACAACGAATATTAATTCCCATATATATATATATATATATTCTTCTTCAACTTATGTTCATAATACAACCAATTTGTGTGCTATCATTATTCTTGAGATTTCATACAAAAGAGCCATGTGTTGAGTTCTAATAACATGAGGAGAAAAGAAATCAACAAAATAATTAATGTGATAAAGTTATTTGAATATAATCAACCATAATGATGCAAACTGTACTAATGGTGGGGTGTACTACTGATATCTATATCCATATCTAATCCACATATAAATACACATATCTCCAACATAATTTTTCACCAACTTCTGAAAAAAGAG
This sequence comes from Erigeron philadelphicus, assembly GCA_024320915.1. Lineage (NCBI taxonomy): Eukaryota > Viridiplantae > Streptophyta > Magnoliopsida > Asterales > Asteraceae > Erigeron > Erigeron philadelphicus. The sequence goes on from JANDBE010000048.1 coordinate 30,783,095, forward strand.
GTCTCTAAGTACTGTATTCATTGCAACTGTATAAGCTCAAAAATGGCAAAACCTTTTCTTCTTGCTCTAAAGTTTTTCATGGTCTTACTAGCCGTTGTTTGGGTATTCATTTGGGTTATGAAACCAACGCAAATATGGACAGCAAAATGGAAAGAAGTCGAAGATGCTGCAAAAACTACTATTTTTGGTTCTAATGGTAAGATCTTGAAGTTAATAGAGGCTATAAATAAATATTAAACTTAAAAACATGCATTCTAAGATGGGACACCTACTTGCAGGTCTTGATTTTGCAGTTTTAACATTCCCTATTATCGTTTCCATTATGATTGGATATGTCTACTTGCATTATAAACCAAAGGAACCTAGGAGGAGGTAATTTATAGTAAGATCATACTGTAATATTTTTTTTGATAATCAATTCATCAATTACCTCAAAGTGTTTTATTTGAATGTCAGACGAGGGAGGAGTTTGATCACAGCTCTATCCAACCCAATCATCGCTAATAGTTTCGTGGGTGTTTTGTCTGCCATGGAAGTAATTGTCATCTTCATCTTCATAATCTTTCTAGCATGGACGTTCTACATACGAATCTCTAATGATTTTGCGAAGATGATGCCTGCCAAATCACTGAAATTAAACATGTGAGTATCACAATTATAGAGATGTGGTTAACTTATGAGCCACTGTACTTAGATTCTCGTTAAACACGGATCATTATCCTCGCATATATGTAGAACAGTACTACATTTTGCAAGAATGAACGTTTTGGCTTAAAACTGACAACTAAAAAAAGGGTAAACTGACAACTATGATGCCTGTTTTGCATTACCTATCCATAATTGCTTTCAAAACGCATATTCAAACATCACCATGATAATAGGGCACATTCTCATTCCCTATTTTTGACAGATGGCAATATAAGATGTTTAGGGTAGCAACACGGTGTGGATTGCTTGCAGAAGCCTGCTTAGCTCTGCTTCTATTCCCCATCATGAGAGGAATGACTGTTTTTCGTTTCTTTGGTATCCAATTTGAAGCATCTGTCCGATACCATATCTGGCTAGGGACTATGATGCTATCGTTCGCCACTTTACATGGGGCTGGCACTCTATTCATATGGGGTATCAAAAACCAGATTCGAGATGAGGTAATTTTATTTGTTTTACCTTCATTAATCATTTCGAAAAAACTTTGAAGTCAAATGAATAATTTTTAAACTTTAAAAATGACTTTAATTATTCATATTTTCAATAAAGCTAGGGAGTGATGCATTGAATTGAACTTTATCACAAAACTACAAATAGGAAAAACTGGTATGAACATTGCAGCACACTTTATGTCAATCTCCAATACTGAAAAGTCAGGGTGGACCTGAAAAGTTAAATTGGATTTTTCCTTGAGCAATGGAGGTACAAGTGTTCACATCCGTTACTTTTGAAACCTCAAATCTAACTCACTGCACTAGTGCACCTGGGCCAAAAATCAGAAACTACACCTAGCCTTGATTTGCATGTAACTTCAGGTTAACCTCTACACACAAGAAAGAAAAAATATTGTTGCTGATTTTATGACAATCTCTAATTATCTCACTTTGCCAAAATAACTCTTTCTTTAAATCAGTAAGAATAAAATATAATACAGAAACTTGAAGGGGAATTAGGGATTTCAACGCAAAAAAATACTTGTCTGAACCCAAATCGTGAAGACAACTACAGATTTTTTGATTTAGTTCATCGGACATCTAGAAGTATGTGAATAAATTGATATATTTATTATATATTAATAAGAATTAGTATAATATAATATAATATGTAAGTATAAGGAAAACTCATTTTTTAAGAACAAACAGTCATGCTAACGTGTCCAGTACTCCAGTTCAGTAAACCACCTTTAGTGAAAGTACTGATCTTAAACTGAACCATATGATGAGGTCAACATCCGGTTAGCGGTTTAATTTAAGTTGAATGTTGAAAAGTTTTTTATCAACACGCCATTGGGAGGAGGAATTTAAACTATATTATCAAAGTGTATATATAACGACTCATTTTTGTTGTTTTTACTGAGAAAAAACAGATATGGAAATGGCAGAAAACCGGAAGAATATACCTGGCCGGGGAAATATCACTTGTTGCGGGATTAGTCATCTGGATCACATCACTTCCACAAGTGAGAAGAAAAAGATTTGAAATCTTCTACTACACACACCACTTGTATATCATCTTCGTCGTTTTTTTCTTGTTTCACACTGGAGACCGTCATTTTTACATGGTATTCCCTGCCATTTTTCTTTATGTCATCGAGAGGTTGCTCAGAATTATACAATCCAGGCCAGAAACGTGCATTATTTCTGCTCGAATCTTCCCTTTTAAAGCTATTGAACTTATACTGCCAAAAGAACCAGGTAAAAATTCCGCTACGTATATATCAATTTGTCTAGACGTGGCAGTTCAAGTTTCGACCCAACTGTTCGGGCTATGCTTTGATTTAAGTTAAATCACAAAATTACCTAAAGAGTAATCAAGTCAAAAAGATGGTCTAACTGGTAGCAAGCCAGACGCAACATGCATCTTTGATGTATATAGCATCCTAAATCATTTTGTTCATATAATTATAGTACTTATACTTGTATACTTATGTGATAAATGAAATATAATATAACTATTATAAGTAAAACTGACACACTAGCTACGTACCTATTTTAAAGCCTTACTTTTTCACACAAAAAAATGACTTTAAAGAAATGTTATATGCAGGACTCAAATATACCCCAACAAGTATAATCTTCTTAAAGATACCGTGCATTTCCAAGTTTCAATGGCATTCCTTTAGTATAGCTTCCAGCTCCATTGTTGATGATGATACACTGTCTGTGATCATAAAATGTGATGGATCATGGACAAATTCTCTTTATGATATAGTCCAGGGAATGCCGATTGATGGTCATCAAAGAGTGCATAGGTGCATTCCGGTTTCCGTTGAGGGGCCATACGGACCAGCATCAACCGACTTCCTAAGGTACGGATAGATGTGTAACATTTTCGAGTTATTTACTTAGGAATGATTCAGGTTAGGACTCATCTCTAATGAGTAAAAATGAAAAGGCGTCAAACAGGTAGATGGACTAAATGCATAAAACCTCTCATGCTATTTTATTCAGACAACAATACTGTTTTTTAGTCTATTATTTTGATAATCACATTTGACAGCTAATTATTAATAACATGAAAAATAATCATTCGTTACTGGGATTTTATTCTTCCATCTAACTTTCTAATTTATACTTCCAGCAAATATGATACTTTGCTTCTTGTGGCTGGAGGAATTGGGGTAACTCCATTTTTGAGTATATTGCAAGAAATTTTTTCTGTTCACAGAAAGAATTTCCCGATAAAAGTACAGCTTGTTCATATAATGAAGAAACGCACTAGTGTTGGACTACTATATTCACTTCTACCTCTTCTCACAAAGAAAAGCACCAACGAATTTGAACTAAAGGTCAAGGCATACGTCACCCAAGAAACTCAACCTGGTGCAACGATTAGTGAACTGATATATGAGTTTTCTCAAGTTGAAACAGTCAGCTTTGACACAGGGAATATAAGTTATTCTACCAATGGCCATGGGAGCTCACTTTCAATGGCTGCTATTGTCGGGTTCTCTTCCATTTTGTTCTTTGTTTTGATAGTCACTTTCAGTAACGTCTTTTTGCCTCGTCCTAAAGAAGCTTCTTCCAAAGAAAAAAATATTTCTTCAGTAGTTGATCTTATACTTATATTCTCGTTCGTTCTATCCATTATCATCAGTGTAATTGTGTTCTTAGTTTTGAGACTGAAACATGTGAGAAAACAGCATCCACCAATGGCATTTAAGCATAAAGAAAAAGAACTGCAAGCAAGTTCCATCCAATCAAGAAATTTTGATGGACATGAACTTCATTTTGGATCAAGGCCCGACTTTTACGGTACATCTTTCTTAAGGTTTATTATATTCATTTTTATATTGAAATGCAACTGGTACATATATAATATATTTATTATCAAACTTCGCTTGATAAAATACAGATAAAAGAAAATCTACCCACTGTGATCATAAGGTGTAAAAAACAGTGAGTAAATAAAAAAAGAGAAAATTGACTGTATCTACTTTGACCCTAACAAAATCAACCTCTTAAAGCTTACTACGTCTTAATTCAAACCCTCCATTTCGTTAGACCAATCAGAGTTATAATCTCAGCTCAAATTTGGGTGGAGGGGCAATTGGGCTATACTTTACCTTGAGATGTCAAATGGGTAAATACTTTCTCTACAACAAAAATGGCTTGCACCAGCAAAAGTCCCTGAATTGTATTCAAAATGTACTGAACCTTTTAATTGTTCATCAGATCATCATTATAAGTTGGTAACATTAACTAGAATTGAGAGAAAATATGTCAGTTGGCCCATTTCGACATGTTATCCAACCAGCCCCTTTTGCCACTGTTACCGAGTACACATATGAGTTACCTAAATGCACTATGGCCAGAAACGCATTCTCTTATGTACCTATCCCTTTTATAAACTAACAATCTAACATGTGAATTGAGCAGATATATTCACAAAATTTGCAAATGAAACGGGGGGGTCCAACGTAGGGGTCTTGGTATGTGGACCAGAAGAAATGAAGGAATCAGTAGCTTCACTTTGCCAGTTAAGTTCTCAAGGTTCAATCAATGATGCTCAAAGAAAGAAACCTTACTTCAATTTCCACTCCCTGAACTTCACTCTTTAGGAATGTATCTATAAGGTGTAACGTTACAAGTAAAAACTTTGTTTGATTCCATAGATAAAACTTGATCATAGATTATCAGCATAGGTGTTAGGTAATCCATCTGTGCAAGTATGGTAGTCATAGTCATTTTAGTCTTTTAGAGAGATGATCTGTAACAATCTTGACCTACAAGATTAGCTATTTATAGCTGAATGATATGTATATTTAAAGTTATATGGTCAGTGCATCACTAAGTCGTATGTCTTTGCATTCGAGTTCTTATATAGAAATACAGAAGTGGACAAAGGACCTGGACTGGACCTAAACTAGGCCATAAACCCGTCCATAGAAGATATTGGTTTGGTTAATGTCCCGGAAGCTATAGTTCGGGCATGAAATCCTATGGGAGAACCGGTTAGATTCTAGATAAACAAGGTACTAGGTATAGCCAGGTTCGATGAGCTAAACCGCTAAAATTTACTTTCTTTTCTATTCCCCTTTTTTCTTTTTGTCCTTTTGCGTTGTTTGAGTTAAATACTAGATAAACGATGTTAATTCAATTTTACCCGTCTACTTACATGTTCTAAAATAAACAAATAATTAACATGATATGGACACAATACTAATTCCAATGGGGTCCATGGCTGCACAAACCAAAGTTGAATATAAATTTTCAAAGAACATAGTCAGCCAGAAATTAATAAAGAGGAAAGGTAGCTTAAGACTCCAATAAAGATACAACTTTTTGCTTATTGATGCCATTCAAACCTCATTACTAATTTTTGATCAACTTAGAGGTGGCAAGCTCAACCCATTTACCTAAAAAGAGAATGGTGGGCTCCAACCCTGTGGATTTGGTTAACCACATGTACAACACCACATGGTTACAGAAAGACAGTTATAGATGATCTCAAACTTTTTTTGAAATAAACACCTTTGCTAAGCATGCACAAGCCATATGTCAAACACGTTGAAAATTTCTTAAACTGTTAACAGTTTTAGTATTACAACCTCCTAAATCATTTTACAAGAAGAAATTAGATGATTGTTTTAATAGCATACTTAGATAATAAGATTTCATTGGTACTCATTTTGCCACAAATACCAGGTGCATAATACGCATGAAGTAATATAATTTTGCAAGAAATGAAACAAAATTTCAAGAAAAAAAAGATGTATAGATGTAATGAACAAGATGCAATCAGGATTGCCCTAAAAATTAATAAACAGATCAAACTCTGAAATATAATACAAAAGTGAAGGAAGAATATAGTTACAATGGAAGTGACAGTGGCCGTGTTGGTGGTGGTTATGGCGATGGCTCTTTTTTACTCTCTTGTAGCATAATTGTTGGAACAACAGAGGTATCCTCGCCCAACAAGATTGCCACTACCTCGCTCATAGTCGGCCTGTGTTGTGGGTCAGGGTGGCAACAACTTAAACCGAGTTTCAACACCCCTTCCATCTCTTCCACCAGATACTGCCCCTTAATTCTTTGATCTGCAAGCTCCCCTAACTTTCCCTCCATATACTTCTCTCTAACCAAATCCACCAAAATCATATCCTCCTCCCTCTCCTGCCATGTTTCAATAGGTTTTCGCCCACACGCCACCTCTAGCACCACCACACCAAAGCTATAAACATCACTAGCTGCGTTAGGTGATGCCAGCATAGCTAGCTCGGGTGCCAGATACCCGAGTGTACCCACGACCCTTGTAGTCCCGGGCTCCTCCCCTTGTGCATACAGCTTTGCTAATCCAAAATCACCCAACCGGCCTCTCATATCAAAATCCAATAACACATTACTCGACTTGATATCTCTATGCACCACCACTTGTTCCCACCCATTATGCAAATAGTTCAAACCCTCGGCTACATCCGCCAGCACTTTCTTCCTTCCTTCCCAACCCAAAACACTCTTTGGTTTATCAAAAATCCATGTATTAAGACTTCCATTCGGCATGTAATCATAAACAAGCAATAACTCATTCCGTTTTCTACACCAACCTTTCATTTGAACCAAATTCTTATGCTGAAGCCTACCCATGCTTTCAATCTCTGCCATAAATTCCTTCAATCCTTGTTTCGAATCATGATTCACACATTTCACAGCCACTTCCGTCTTATTACTCAACGTCCCCTTATAAACTTTACCAAACCCACCCGCCCCAAGAAGTTCACTATCTGCAAACCCATTAGTAGCTTCTTTCAACTCCTCATAAGAATACCGATGAGGCCAATACTCCAGTTCCCAATCTTCAACCTCATCCTCTTCTTCATCCTTCTTTCCCCAATACACACAAACATAATAACCAAAACCTACCAAACACAAAAACCCCACCACCGACCCAATAATCACACCCGCTTTCCCACCACTCGACAAACCAGACCCAGACCCTGACCCTCCCCTCCCCAAAAAAACCGGCAAACCAGTAGTATTAATATCCCTAGCCACACCCGTATCACTAAAACTCCACGCTAAAATCCTCTGCGCCTCAACCCAAGTCGTTTTAGAAGCCGAAAACCCAACATACATCTCCCTAGACACAAACTCCCTAATCCTCGAATTCCTATACGTCAACAACGGCCTAACCGGTCTGCCCACCCCAACGGGCGCAATCCTGACATTAAACTCTTCCCTAACCCCATCAAACTCAATCCAAGCATGAACATTTTGCCCGTTTCGCATCTCGACAGTAACAAAACTACCATTTCTACTATAATAACCAGCAGACACATACACCTCAGACTGAACATTATTCAAATCAATCCCAACATGATTATTACTAGTCTCATTAAACTCGGTATTCAAACCGGTATCGAATTCCACCGCAATCAACGGCGCAACATTTCGCGACGGCGAACCGGTAAAAAGCCCTAAATACTGGCCGCCGACGGCGCCAACAGGCTCCGTGGAATTCGATAACACAAAAGTGAGACCAAAACCTGGTGTGGAACTATCTTCTGGCAAAATTGAGAATACAAATTGAGTTGAAAATGAAGTTAATGTTGTTGAGTTAGTTATACCTGATCCGGATAAATTTGATCCGGGTCGGATCATTTGAATAGGAGTTGAGTAAAAAGCTCGCCCGATGGACCATTGATTGGAGTCGTTAGAGAGACGGATGGTTGGTGGTTCGAAACGTGCGTCCCGGATTAATAGGAGGTTGTTAGTGGTGGTTGTGAAGGAGTTGTATAAAAAGTCTGTGGCGGTTATTTGTGGTGATAGATATACGAGGATTTGTATGTATAGGTTGATGATTGTGAGTGTGTTCATTTTTATGATAAAATTGAATTGGTGTGATTAAAGTTGAGGTTTCATGATGGTGGTATTAAAGGTGGTATGAATAATTATTAGAGCTGGTTTGAATTAGTGTGAAAACATGGGGAATATTTTTGCTCTTTTTTTTTTGTATAAAAAGGATTTGATTGATTAAAGAAGATAATTAGTCAACCATGTCATCTACAAGCAACAAGAGTTGGTCATTTAGAATAGTCAAAACATCCTTTAAATAGCTAAGATATGACTTATAGTAGGTCACCTGGAAGGAAAAAAAAACAAACAATGTTCTATGACTTCTATCTAGATGTTTAATTATTGTATATAAGAAAAAAAAATTAAGAACCATATTCTATGTAGCTAGTTGTTTTAGTCGTAAACAATAAGGTTTACGAGTATAAGACATGAGCGATTTCTACCATATATATGTTTGTGTTACCTAGTGAGAAAAATCATGTCGGTCAGGTGCAAGTTATGTGACGACGTATAGTTATTAGTAAAGCCTATCTTTAATCGGAATGGCATCATAGGCAGTTAGCAAAACAAAGTTGATCTCTCTTATTTCTATTGAAACCATCGGAGCTAATTTATGGTTGTCCCGTATTATGCATATTAGCATGTACGAGTATCATGCTACGTACTAGGCTAACTAAAGAAGAAGTTGTAGATATATGTATTATGTTACTATTAGTTTGGAAAGAAAGCCAAACTTGGCTTATATACAAAACAAAGTCAAAATGCAACTATTAACGAAAGCCAAACATTGCTCATTCCACCAAATCTTAAAGAACACAAGGTATTATATGTTGACTTTGGAGAGTCCATCGAACAAGAAAAACAACTAAATTGAATTGAGATTGTAAGGTCTTGAATGAAAGATTCAAGAGAGAAGATAAGGAAATGAATTGATGGTCAAACAAACACTTTAATGCATTGAACTATAGTCGATTTATAATTCACAATCAAACAAGAACCAGTCTTGTTGATTTAATCAAAATATTTTCATCCATCAATTTGTAGATGGCTATGTTTCGATTTTTGTCCAAGTTAGCATTCAAGCAACTGGCCAAGTGGGTTTTGAAATTATAGTCACATAGCATATTCTTTTTTAACTCCATATGTTGGTGTAGCAATGTAGCTTCTTATCATTATTATTGTTTACACGTTGTATTAGTACACGATTGATACTGTCCAAGTGTTTGGATGATCAATACGCTAACAGAACAAATAAATTGCTGAAATTTTAATAAACTTAAACTTTAGACTACATGTAACTTTTTTTTGGTGACAGCTGAAAAGGATTGAACAAAAGACAAAGGAGGTGTAACGCTTCAAATTAATGAGTACATTTTTAGGACGCACTATGAATTGCTTCCTGCAAATTGGTTTGCTGACTTTTGCTTCTTGTTATCTTTGACAAGTGTATTATGGATAAGATAACTTGAAAAACTAACTGAAACCCGGCTTGTATGAAAAACAGTACAATACTATATTTGACATTTTT
>JANDBE010000048.1:30805167-30817606 GCA_024320915.1 Erigeron philadelphicus
CTTGTAAGGGCCCATGATCAACATCTCGTTGTCTAGGGTACGTGCAAGACTTCACCATTATACTGTGAGGTTTCCCTGATGTCGCATACCGACTGAATGTTCGTTTTTTTTTTTTTTTTACCTTTTAACAAAATTATAAATGCCAACTTAAATTTATTGTTTTAAATAATGAAAAGAAATGTAAATGTCTTTTACGAGTAGTATTTAGTAATATTTGAAACAAGAAAATATGTCAACAAAGCAATTTAAAGGTTCTATTTCGATCTTTTTTCTTTTTATCTAAGGTTATGATTTTTTTATAAATGAATTTAAGGGCCTCTTTTTAGTTGAGGGATGTTTAAATTAATAAAAATAAATAAATTGTTTTAAAGTTTGTAATCCGAGATTCGGGTTTCTGGCTTACGTAGAGTACAGATATTGATTTATAGTGGAATTAACTTTTCATGCATGCGAAGTGTGGCATATTAAATTGAGTACTATATTATCCAGTCAAACTTTATATGTATATATCCTGACAAAACCGCCACACTCACATTTCTTTTCTTTTCCCTGTCTCCAAACTAAACAACCCACGTGTCATTACTCTTCACACGCCACGTTTCCTCTTTCAATGACTTATCAATATCGACCTCAACAACAACAAGAACAAAAACCATCAAAAGAAAATCATACCCGTTTCAGATATTTTTAACAGAAAAAAATCTCATTCATTTTAGAGTTTGCACAAAAAAAAAGAAAAGAAGATATATAGTATGATGAGGCTATATGTATATGTATTAGAAGGTAGGGATTGGGTAGTTGAAGAATCATTTTTAAAGCTTAAAGTTGGAAACTTTAAATCAAAAACAAGAGTTTTGAAAAATACAAGAAACCCAATTTGGAATGAAGAGTTTGCATTTAAAGTTGATGATAAAGATTATTATGATGATGAGCTTGTTGTGTGTGTTTATAGTCATCATAAAAATGATGATGATGAAAATGATCATGTTGGTTGGTTTAAAAGTGGGTCAAAGCATTTGGTGGGTCGGGTTCGGATCCCTTTGTGGTCTATTGCTGCTGAAGAGAATCATCATTTGTCACCTACTTGGTTTTCTATTGAAAGTACTTCCAAGTCTTATAAGAAAGAATGTGGTTAGTATTTCATGCCTATATATTTATTTTATGATTTGCTTATGAATGTTTAGGCAACTTAAATGGATAATCACATGCCCGCGCGATGTAACGGTGTGGTGGCGGCGGTGACGGTGATGGTAATAGTGATGGCGATGGCAGGTGGTGTTTTTTAAGAGGCGGTTATTTCTGTAAAAGTAATTGATATAAAAGAACGTAGTTTAGTTAGTTTATGTATCTGGTAAAAAATTTATTAAGGGTATTATAGATAATTAGATATATCAGATGAAAATGTTCAAATTAGTTGATAAAAGAATGGGGTAAAAAATGGAGGGGATCAAATGCGTTATAAGGTAGTTAAGAAAGATTAAGACAAGATAAGGTAAATCATATGATTAATGGTGGAATTTGAACCCTAACCTTTGGTTTTAGATACTTAAACTCTATGTGCATAAATAGTGCAGTAGAGTTGCAAACTAGTTAACCTCATTTGACAATAATTTCAAGTTCTGTAAGTATTGATTTGTATGTAAATTTAAAGGGGTTGTTCTGTGGCGGGTAATCAAAATGATGATTGTGATTTGAAGAAACAAAATCAAGTACTTGGTTAACTTGGGATTCAGAGTCATCTATTGTGATTCTACTGATATTAATATGTCCTATTTGAAGAAAATTTCATTTTTGGAGATTATATTTGATTTTTCGAGGAACTGTTTCTTGTCATTGATGCCATGGTTTCAGGGAAAATTCTGCTTGCTCTTTCGCTGCGTGAGAGAAACCAAGAAATATCCAATGGCTATCAATTCTACCAGCAACCGAGTATCACCAATGCCGATAGTGATGGATGTGATAGCAACCAAAGCCCGTTACACAATTCTAAGATGCCAAAATCACCTCGCAAAATGATAAAATCCATTGCTAAGCGGTTTGAGAAGCTTTTCAATAAACACGATGATTCCTTCACGAAAGACGATTCATCTGATTTACCCACAGTTTCATCTGACAATGGTGAATCAACCGAAGAATCTACAGTCACTACTTCGTTTGAGGATGCAATGGAAACTATGGAGTCAATAGATGATAAAAACGAAATGCCCAAAGATCTACAAGGAGGTGTTCTTATTGATGAAACATACATAGTACCTCCTAAAGATCTCAACCATGCAATATTCGGACCAGATTCACAGTTTAGGAAAGATCTCACTGCAATTCAGGGTGCAACAGATTTTCACGAGGGCCCGTGGGTATGGGAATCTGATAAAACGTCTTCCTTGACCCGCACAGTTACTTACCTTAATGCTGCTACAAAACTGGTAAAAGCTAATAAAGTTACTGAAGAACAAACTTACATTAAAGCAAACGGAAAAGATTTTGCGGTTTTTGTAAGAGTGAATACACCTGAGGTTCCTTACGGGAGTACCTTTCGAGTTGATTTACTTTATAAGATAATGCAAGGGCCCCAGATTGGAGGAGAGGAAACATCACGGATCATAATCACGTGGGAAATTAATTTTCTTCAAAGTACAATGATGAAGGGTATGATTGTAAGTGGAGCTAAGCAAGGATTGAAGGAGAGTTTTGACCAGTTTGCGGGATTTCTTAATCAAACATTTAAACGGGTGGATAAGTTAACATCTTCAGACAAAAGTCAAACACTGGCAACTTTGCAGGATGAACACCAATCGGATTGGGAGTCGGCAGTGGGATATTTTTGTAACTTCACTGTGATTTCTACATTATTTATGGTTCTTTATGTCTTTGTGCATATCTTACTATGCGAGCCGCATCAACTTCAAGGTTTGGAGTTCAACGGTCTTGAATTGCCGGACACTTTTGGTCAACTTATAACATGTGGGATAGTTTTCTTCAACTTGGAACGTTTTTATATGATGGTTTCACATTTCGTCCAAGCTAGGCTTTGTAGAGGTGAACTTCTTCTCATGTTCACAACAATTATTTATGTACGTATACAGTAAGAGGTAGCAAAATGGGTGGGTCAAGAGGGTTGGGTATCAAGTGGGTATTTTTCAGGAAAGTTGAGCCGAGATAGGTTGAACCCAAATACTTTGACTAACTTATTATTGTTACTGATTTATACTTCCTTGGTCCTAAAATAAGTCCCGATAGAGAAAATGCCAGTTTATTTGGTAAAGTGAAAAAAAGGTACTGTCACAAATTACACTCACCTGTAATTTGTGTAACTACGAGCAGAACAAAATGGACCTATTCTTAAAAAAAAGGGGGGTAAGGTGGTTGTAAACTTGTGATGATGTATGCACCAAAAACACACTTTGAGTGGCTTTGGGTTGGTTTGAACTGCATTCCTTTCTAGTTCTTTTTTTTTACCCGTTTAAGTAAACGGGTCTAAATTTTTTGCTTCTAGTGTATATATAACATATAGTGGTTATGCTCTTGTATGTTTTCAACTTTATATAGCCATAATACTATGGATAACATGATGGTCTCTGTTGATTGTTGGCAGGAAATGATCATGGTGTCAAAGCTCAAGGGGAAGGTTGGGTGCTTACTGTGGCAATCATCGAGGGAACCAACTTAGCTCCATTGGATTCTTCGGGTTTCTCGGATCCATATGTTGTGCTCACATGCAATGGAAAGACGAGAACAAGCTCCGTCAAGCTTCAGACACTTGATCCTCAATGGAACGGTGAGATAATTCTATTTTTAACTTTTAACAAGTCTTTCATGATTCTTAGAACTGATATTTATCACTCTGGTTAAATATCGTAGAAATTCTCGAATTTGATGCTTCTGAAGAACCCCCATCATTATTAGACGTTGAAGTTTTCGACTTCGATGGTCCTTTTGGTGAACCAACATCACTTGGTCACTCGGAGGTTAGATTTTTGAGACATACTTCCGATGAATTGGCCGACATGTGGGTCCCGCTCAAGGGAAAACTTGCACAGTCTTTACAGTCGAAGTTGCATTTAAGAATATTCTTGGATAATAATAACGGAGTTGATACAATTAAAGATTACTTGACGAAAGTCGAGAAAGAAGCAGGGAAAAAGGTATGCGATATGTCTTGTACTCTTGTGTGTTTCTAAGTTTGAAACGGGAAATAGCTGAGCTTTAATTTTGGGCTCAAAATCGGCCAGGTTGTGTTATTTGGCTCATAAACATCTGTTATATTAAGTATTTTGGTAAATAGACCCTGTTATCAGAAACTATTATTTGGAGAAAGGCGAGCTTTTCTTTCCCATAAGGAAACTTAGGAGGTCCTCGTGCATTAAGTACACCTTGGATCGTTTGACTATTTAAAATTTCTCTCATTTGACCATTATAGAGATTTAAAGTAATCCTAATGAACTCCTTTTTGGCAAGGTAGTCAAAGTTGCCACCTCTTGTCATAAAAAACCGGCTCTATATAACGCGCTAGGCGGGTTAAGCTAAAAAATATGCAAAAGATTATCGAGGTTTTAATTGGGTTGAAAGTCGTCCAGAATGTATTATAATGCATAAAATCTTCACACTCTTTGTAGAAAGGCGCAACAGTTTACCAGTCCGTACTGAAAATTTATCCTTTAGACCTTACCCGTTACCCAACCCATCTATGCTGCCACCCTATATAAATGCACTGCTTTAATGACATATTGACATAAACTACTTGACAGCTCAATGTAAAGTCGCCTCATCGAAACTCAACATTTCAGAAGCTTTTCAGCTTGCCACCTGAAGAATTTCTTGTCAGCGATTTTTCATGCTCTCTTAGAAGAAAGTTTCCTCTCCAGGTACACTATGAACTCCGTACAAGACTAACAAGTCCTGAAAGTAACTTGTAATACCTTATAATTTTTGATGGTGTGTTTATAGGGTCGCTTGTTTGTCTCTTCAAGACTTGTTGGGTTTTACGCAAACTTATTTGGTCATAAGACGAGGTTTTCGTTCCTTTGGGAAGACGTGGAAGACATTCAAGTGCTTCCTCCGTCACTGGCATCTGTTGGCAGCCCAATGCTTATGATGGTTCTGCGCAAAGGCCGAGGTGTAGATGCCAGGCATGGTGCAAAGTCTGAAGATGATGAAGGGAGGCTCCATTTCTATTTCCATTCATTTGTGTCATTCAATTCAGCCAGCCGGTAAATATAAGTGATAATGACACCTCATTTTTAATAGACCTAATAATCAATCCACTCTATTCATTACTTAAAATGTGTCAAAATCAAGATATATTTATTTAGAGAGGGACAGTTATGGTCTTTAATTACTGTGTTTTGCAAACTAGGACAATTATGGCCTTATGGAGAACAAGATCATCAACCTCGGATCAGAAAACTGACACGTTTGAGGATCAACATGAAGAAGATAGAACCGACTGTTCTCTAGATCAACAAGAACCGGATGAGAATATTAGTTCCCATTTGGTTGTTGAGGATGCAAAAATGTCTAAGATCTACTCAGCAGAGCTTCCGCTCAGTGTAAGTACTTGAGAAGACATTTGCCAACATATTTACATGAACTTTGACTATTGTGTTCTTTGGCTTATAGGTCGAGTCAGTGATGGAGATCTTTAAAGGAGGAAAGCTGGAGCATAAAGTTATGCAAAAGTTAAGCTGTTTGAATTACAACACAACCAATTGGGAACCAGTATCCGATCGTTTGGATGTGCTTGAACGACATTTATTTTACAAGTTCAATAAGAGGGTGTCGAGTTTTGGAGGTGATGTAACGTGTGCACAGAAGATGTCTGCAGTCAGTGATGGCAAAGGCTGGATTGTGACGGAGTCTATGTCTCTACATGATGTGCCATTCGGTGACCATTTTTATGTAAGTAACAAAACGAGTCCAGTTTGTAGTTTCTCTTAGTGTTCAGGCGGGTTGTCAATGGGCCAAGACAGGTGGGTTTAGGTACGAGTCAAAACGGGTGGCAGTTTTGGGTTGACCTTAAACACTTTCTTATTTTTCCTATTGACATGCCTAATATGTTTCAAAAAACTATACAAAGTCGATGACTTTCGACCCATTGAATTGTTTCTTTCTTGCAACTATTCTATTCATATTATTTAACCCGTGAGAGATAACACGTAACAGTAAGCGACTCAGCGAGCATTCATAAGTAATGGGTCTGATTACGACCTTTAGTTTCTGGGTATTGTCTCACTAGTCTTATATATTTTTCATCGGACAATGCAGGTTCAGCTGAAGTACGAGGTTATGAATGGTAGACCGGGCTGGTGTGCATGTGATGTATTTGTCGGGGTTGTGTGGCTCAAAAGTTGCAAATTTGAGCAACGAATAACTCGAAATATTGTCTTGAAGTTTGGTGATCGGATAAGGGAGATGTTTGAGTTAGTTGAAAGAGAAATGCTACTGCCAGTTGACGACTCTAGTTGATAGAATGATAGTGTCTTTTATAAAAAAACATGTATTACATCTTAATTTTATTTATTTATTTATTTTTATCAAGCTTCATAAAATGTAAATCTCATGTCATTTTTTTAACTATAAGGAACTCACTGTGTATAAATAGATCCATCATTTTTTTTTTTCTTTTCTTTGCATGATACATCAATTTTATGTGTCCTCCAAAAATTTCTCCATAAATAACTGCGAAACTATTGAAATCATCTCTCATTTCTTCAACAGAAAATGTGTCCAAAATCAAAACTTTACATTCATCAATCTTTGTAAATCTGCAAGAATCTGATTCGTATTCACACTGTAAAAACACACAACAATGGATCCAAATCCTAAAAACTTTCCAATACTATCCTATGTTATGGCCAGGCTGCCCAGCATGAAAAAACCAAACATGTCGGATTTCGACATCGAACAGCCGCCTGTGACACCTCGTTCGCCTTCCAAGCCGAAACCCGAACCATATTTCGAGCTCACGGAACGAATGCCTCATCTGACAGATCCTCAGCTTTTGGCTTCCATGAGGTCGGCCGTGGCTGACGTTTCACAAACACGTTCGTTGTTGAAAACGCTAGGTGAGCGACCAGATCACGAAGCTGTGGACATCGCAAAAGCGCGGCTTGCAGAAATTGAGTCAATGTTGTCGAACCAGCTTGATGAGATTGCGTTATCGGAAAAGGTTGATCCAGAGGAAGATAAACGGAAGAAGGCGATCGAGAGGGAGAAACAAATGCATAAGGCTTTGATCTCATTAGATCAAATGCATGAATCGTATGATAAATTGTTGAGTGATGCGGAAAAGAGGCTTGAGAGGATATATGAGTCGGCTAAAGCAGGGGGAAGGAAACCGGCTCCTATTGTTGATGAACCGAGGGGTGGCCAAGGCAGCAGCGGGAGTGGGGGTGGGGGTGGTGTTACGGATGAGGTTAAGGAGGAAGTGATTGCGATTCTGACGGATGCATTGTCGAATGGTGCTGAAAAGATAGATTTGTCAGAGAGACGTCTGCCATTTTTACCTGAAGCGTTTGGGAAGATTCGTACATTGGTTTCCCTGAATCTATCCTCTAATCAGCTTGAGGTTTGTTTATAATTTGTTCATATTATCATCTCCTGGTTTTTGAATACGTTGTTTGCTATAAAGATTGGTTTCTCTATATCTTGCACATTAACCGATTAGCCTTTGATGCATTGTAACAGGTCATTCCTGATTCTGTTGCTGGTCTCGAGAATCTTGAAGAGCTTAATGTTTCTACAAATTGTTTGGTGGAGCTACCTGATTCCATCGGTTATTTGCTCAAGTTGAAGATCTTGGATGTCTCAAGCAACAAGCTAGCTTCTTTGCCAGACAGCGTTGCGCAATGCAGGTACATCTCTAGCGTTCTGTTTCATATATTCATGACACGATCAGTTCGTTTTGCTTGCTAAAAGAGAAGGTCCCCTTATATTACAATTGTTGCATCGTCAAAACAGAACGCATAAACTTAGGTGTAGAATTTGATTTCAGTGCTAATGAAAGTCTTCTTATTATAGGTCATTGGTAGAACTTGATGCCAGTTTCAATAGGTTAACATATCTCCCCACCAAAATCGGGCATGAACTAGTGAACTTAAAGAAGCTCTCGATCCCTCTAAACAAGGTGCGCAACTTCCCTACTTCTATTGGTGAAATGAGATCTCTTCGGTTCCTAGATGCACACTTTAATGAGCTTCGAGGCCTTCCAAAGTCCATTGGAAAGTTATCAAATCTTGAGGTACTCAACTTGGGCAGTAACTTCAGTGATCTTAAAGAACTCCCAGACACAATTGGAGATTTGGCTAACCTTAGAGAGCTTGACGTCAGCAACAATCAAATTCAACAGCTTCCCATGACCTTTGGTCGTCTTGACAAGTTGACCAAACTAAATATAGACCAAAACCCATTGGTGATCCCTCCGAAACACGTAGTGAAAGAGGGTATTGGTGCCGTGAAAGTGTACATGGCTCAAAGGTGGTTTGATATGTTGGTAGAGGAAGAGGAAAGAAGTAGACGTGAACAAGAAGCGTTGGCTCAGGCTAGTTGGTTGACCCGTAGCACCTCATGGTTGGCTGGTACGGTTGTCGGTGCTGCTGGGACTGTTTCTTTATTTATGGGAGGAGACAATGACGATCCTTACCTTGAAGAGGAACGATGATTGGAAGTGCAAAATGGGCGGGTTGGGTAAAGGGTTGAAAATGGTTTGTGTCAAAAGGGATAACTCTTGAAAATGATTAAGAAAGGGCCGGGCCAGGCTGGCCCGGAACACTTTAAGTTTATCTTTTAATTAAATTATTAAAATAATTGTAAGCACAATATTATTTCAGAATAATCTGATCTAATGTTTGGAATAAAAGTGTTGTAGAAGATATTGTGAATTCATAAGACAACTTGATCACTTTCGATGCATCAACCTGTTTGACCTATGTTTCTTTGAAGTACTTTTTTTTTTTTGTTTTACGAGTTAAAGGGATAATTTAAAATTCGCATCGACTCATTTATAGGTAACTGAAATGAAATCACCATCTCTAACGATGATCATGTTATCCTCGCGGTTGCTGAACTCTTCTACTGAGGGACAGTTTTTGTTGTTTTAGTTACTGTTTTGTTTAAGCCCAAAACTGAAACTAAGTGGTTATATTTTTATGGGAAACTGTTATCTAACAAATTTTACTGAATGCATAAGATACCAATGGATTATATGGTTCCAAATCTATAAACCTTGTTTATTAGTTCATAAGAAAACAAAAATCCTTAAAAAAAAAAGAATATTTTGTAATCTTGGAACAAACCAAAAGGAAAATGATAGGAAGTAACTTGGTCAATACATAACGACAACGTTCCAAAGGACAAAAATAATACGGCTCCGTTGGCAAGAAACAGGCACGTGAGGTTACCATTTCCTACCCTTAATTTGTACTTATTGTGTAAATGTGTTTTCTGGTCTTTTTCCAATTTCAAACTAATAGAAAATTATTTAGCGTATAATTGCATAATGGTCTCCCAAACTATAGTTCATCTATAATTGTTAGTCCAAAGGTTTACATTGGTTCATATATGGGTCCAAATAAATGTTTTGTTCTCTTATTTTAAACAAAACATTTCTTGGGGAAGCCAATAAGGGCGTTGGCAACCCATGAAAGTTGGGTGAGTGGTGAGTGTGGTGCCACCACTTAACACCGCCGTCTTCAATTTTTCACGGGTCGTGGTGAAGGTTTGCGTGGTGTGACCACGCATCTGATATTCCAAAAGCTCCGAATTCGAGACAACTTTAAGAGTTATGAAAGGCTAGTTTGACTAGTATTTGTCTTTTATGTTTAAATATAAATAAAAGGTAGTGAGTGGTGAAGTGAGTGGTCGGATGCCAACAAAATCTGGATGAGTGGTGAGTGAGTGGTGGGTAAGTGGTGGAGTGATGTGGCATAAAGTGATTGGTTAAAAGTGAGTGGTGGAAGAAGAGATGGGTAAACCAATGCCAACGCCCTAAGACCTATAAGCATCTCAAATAAGAAGTTATGTTTGGTTAATAAGTCACAGGTCAGGGGTATGCAAGCAAGGTTATAGTAATGTAGAAAGTTGAAGGTTAAAAAACAGAATAATTATGACCGTCACTAACCAATTAACACACCATTTAAAAAAAAAAAACAGATATACAAATGTTAATAGTAAATTATAAGGAAATGGTGGCTAATAGTTTAAACAAATCATAATAAACAAACTTCATTTGACTGAAACTACAACTATTAAAAGGTTTTGGACTAGAACTACATATTGAGCAATACCTTGGTAGCTTAAATGTATTAAGTTACATTTGACTGTGGTCAACAAAGGTAACCCAATAATCTTAAACAAAAACATGATACTAAAATTCAAAATCAAAATTCACATGCTATTATATTAATAATTCATATTATTAAATTAAACTATATATCATATACTTATTCTTATAGCCCATCAATGCATTTGACATCATATCATTACAATCAACATTTAACAACTACCATATAATACCATCCTTTTCCATTTCTTCCAAAGAGAATATAATGATCATTAGACCAAACACCACAGGAACCACAGTCTCATGCTTGTTCTGTCTGCTTTCTTCATTGTATATTTTGTTGTCTGATAACCACCATAGTGGATCGTGGTGGTCATGGTTTTACATACCGGTTGTGGGTATTTTCGTGGTGGGAGGATTTTTGGTGGTTATAGCCAGAGCCATCATGGTGACATTGATAACCGTGTTCGTGATGTTAGCTTGCACAGGGAAGCGGCGCCGTGTACTGGTGCAGGATGGCAGGAAGATTAGTACTGAAGTTTTAATGTATTTGTTTGAAGTTGTGATCACACAAAGAAGCGTTGTGGTTGTTGCTTGTGCTACATTTATAACCTCATTGGTCATGCTTTGGGCTTCTTAGGCAAGAGGCCTATACTTAATCCGAGTTTATTTGTATATATCATTTAGTAATATAGTTGAAAGTTTGATAATTTTGTTTGCAAAAAGATTCCAAAGGATGGAAACGTAAGTTCATTGCATAAAATGACAACCTGCCCAAGCTCACCAACAAAATGTTAATATTGTGTGCATTGACTATTGCTTGTACTAATTTACAGAAAACAACTTACATAAACCTGGACACTCTAACATAGTTTTTGCCTTTGCAGAAAACATAAAGAACATCAAGTAACCATTTTGGGTCAATCTAATTGGTTTCTTGCACATAACTGCATTGGCTATAACATAGATAACTAAAACAAGCATTAGCTTTGTATATGAAATTGAATAAATGTCAAGACTGGAGAGAATTCGATGGCCCTGCTCTACGTAAACTATCAGTAATCTCATCATGCAGAATACAGGTCCATTAACAATTCCTTGGCGGCTAACCTTAGCAACACACTTCTCTACAAAATGCTTTGATGTCAGGATTCTTTACTTTTGCTAATGAAGCTGGTTTGACACCCTAATAAGATTGAGGAAAGGTCAATGATAGAGATGGCAACATCAACCCAATAATGGACAAATGGGAGGGTTTGATCTCAAACAGGTCAAATGGGTTAAGCTAAAGACTCGGCAAATAAGAAAACAGACCAGTGCAAGTTGAAAGTCACCCGACATGTATTCAAATGCATATATATCTCCAAATATTTTTAGTCATATGATCATCGTAATGGTTAAGTTTTGTAACCAAGTTTTATAGCATTACCATCTAAAAAATATTAAGAGCAAAAAAAGTTCCTATGAGTCAGACCGGACCATATTGAATGTACTAAAAGTTGCCCCTTTACCCATCTCATCCATTTTGCTACCACTAGGAAAAGCTAAATACAAGTATAAAACCAACATAGTTAAAGCAAATGACTGTATTGTGGGTTGGTATCATATAACATGAACTCCTTGACTAGACCACATGAGTTACATGATCTGTTCAGTTGTCGATAATATCCAAGATAATCACCTTAATCACGTGAGAATCAAAGCCAACGGGGCTAGAAGAACTTGTTGCATCAGTATTCAGTAAGCTTAACGTTCATAAAATTCACATTAACTTTGGATAACTCTCAAAAGTTAAGCAGAGGAATTGATATTTTTCTAATTTGCTGCGTGATTTTGTGGACTACGTTGCCACACCATGTCTTTCCATGGAGATTAGAAAATATGGTGAGCTGCAACCTCATGCAAAATACTAAATGGGTAAACTAAGAGCATCTACAATGACAATAAGTCATTAAAAGCTTTTTTATTTTGCCACATCACAAGTCCCCTAACTTTAACCTATAAAAAAGTCTTTCCTCCAATGGAAAAGGTTTTTTAAAGCTTTTTGTAAGTTAAATTTACATCTACTCTTTTATAATTAGAAAAAAGCTTTTAGTCAATAGGTTGAGATTCTCAACCTATTGATTAAATAACCCTTTGTACTCAATGGTGTCAACCTATTAT
>JANDBE010000048.1:30836134-30848289 GCA_024320915.1 Erigeron philadelphicus
TGAGCTTAGTTTGCTAAACCAATGTATTTTCTTTTTACTAGTTTGTATTGCACATTTTTCTGTATTCAATGTACAATGCTTCTACAGAACTCACGTATAGTTAGCAAGAGGCAACTTAACGTATATGACCTTTTTATCTTAAATAGGACCCAGATAAAGGTCCACCCACCTTCTTATAGCTTATTAGACTTTATTTTTTTTTTAACTTAAGATGCATTAAATAGTTATACACTTATCATAAAGTGAGCTTTTGATATGAAAAAGTATAATTTTTTTTTAATGTATGTTAGGTGAAAGGGTTTTATTTAGCATTTTTCATTCATTATTTGTTAGGACATTGGACAGCCTCAATAAGCCAATCACCACCGGTCAATTCCGCTTTGGGGCTCGTGGGGGACTTATAAATGAAGAAAGTAATCAAAATCCAACCAAAAATGAATTACAAGAAGGCAGATCACAGATTACTGGAGGGATCATAAGATTGCTAATACAAACAATGCCGGTTTTCTTTTTTCTTATAATCAATGACACATAGTTTTACATACATAAACAATGGTACAATAAAGGCTACAAGCATGATAAATATGTCTCCATCTAATATGTGTTTACATATCAAGAGAAATAAATAAATTAAATATAAATCACTTTTAATCACTTTGCGAAACCAAACCATTTTGCCAAGAAAAATGGATTCTTTCCTTTTTCACGAGGTGGCTCAACTGATTTTGCTGGTGATGGAGTTTGTTTTGTTGGAGGTTTTGCGGGTTTACCTAATATGAGACGATGATGTTAAAATTATCCAACAGTTTCATACGGTTAAACCTGAAATGAGATAAGGAAATAAAAAGTGGTACCTGATGGTGGAAAAGGTGCGGGTTTTGCTTGATTTAGATCTTTTCTTGAGCTTTTTTCATATTGTTTCGGGGACTGATGCTTCCTTTCAGAAGTTCTCTCTTCTACACGTAATGGGCTTGCGAGGTTTCCTGCCATACAAACACAAGAGTTTAAGGACACACGAAGGAGAGGTACAATATAGCACATGGGGACTAGCTGCGATTATAAATTTACGAAGAAGTGGCAGCACTCAGAAGGGGCGAGGCTGGTAGATTGACCCGGTAACACTTTTGTGTCCAGCTTTAGGAAATGGGTCAAAACATTTTTTGGGTTGAAACAATATACTACTTTCTAGTTTTACCCATTTACAAGTATAAGTTTTTCTATACAATAATACCAGAAAACAAGACAACTTTTTTTTAGAAAGAATTTTTTTCTCCTAGTTAGCAAGTACTGCCAACTGACCATATAGTTTCGCCACTGAAAATCTGGTGACTGGCATAAGTGGCAATTTCTCTAGACTAAAACGGTGGATGTCCAATATATGCAAGAATCAGGACGGACCAGACCCACACTGGTCCATGGGCTGGTCGGTATTCTTTTATCTTTTGTTTTTAACGAGTACTCCGTATATGAAAACTTACCCTCATTAGGAGGCTTCCCATAGTTCTGCCTTAAAGCTTCAAAGAAAGCGCGATCTCTTTGCTCTTGTGTCACTGAAACCAAAATCATGAAAATGGGTTATGAGTTAGGTTTCAAAATAACTATCAACATACTTGGGCACGAAACTACCGCTATCAAGGATAAAATGGTCATTCATACTAATAAGCTTTCAAATGTATCATTGTATTTCTATGCATGTCAAGTTTAAGAAGAATGTGTAGTAATGTTTTGGGGAAAAGGAAGATGAAACAAAGAAGCATACATTGATCATACAAACTAATGCCATAGTTAGGTGCCGAGCCAACTGAAAGTAGCCGTGCAGCCTCAGTATCTTTAGTAGTCGCCGTGTTCAGATTTTGCGTGTCTAATAATATACCCGCAAGCTGATGTCCACAAGATGATAAACAAAGTATTAGGACAGTACATCATTAACTAGATATAAATCGCCAAGTAAAGAACTTCATGTTATTTACCATAAGTTTTTTCAAAACAGGGTTCTGAAGCAGATCATATGCATCTTCACAGTAATTATCAGTAAGAACTGTGCAATTGGATCCAACCTATTAACATATAAAATCAGAAATATCCCCGAGAAACATGTCAAACAAAATATATATTTGCCGTGATCTTGAGCTAAACTCAAGTATAATCAGCACCTTCTAACATGATAAAGATGCAGAAAACTATCAAAATGTTTTTCGTACGAACCTCCTCATTTGTCTTAAGGATTTCTTGCCCAACTACAAGAATGCTTAGCTGCTTGTTCATCATTAGCACCTCCAATTCTATCTGGTGTCAATACATAAGAAAGGAATTGACTATTTAAGTAATCATACATAAATTTGTAGCATCATTTAAAGGAAAATATACTCTACAATTCACCACATACTCGCATATTTATTATCAAGGGCCTATAATCAACAATCTCCGTGTTGATGAGTCATCTCGGATACCACTAAACCAAAGACTATTATATTTAACTTTTTTTAATATGCATATGAGGAATAAAATTGAGTAAAAACGAACCTCATTAGCAAAGAGGATGGCGGTGGCATCAACACCAGCATGGTGGAAGAGCCAGGCGGCCTGCCTCTGCTTCCACATCTTTCCCCTTCTCACATTCAACACAGGCACCACCATTTCCATGGTTTTGCCGCCCTCACCCGCACCATTCCTTTTAAGTCTCATCTTAGTGTCCAACAACCATGCGTAACATATTGCCGCTACCATTGAACTTGTACCTGCATATTTCATCCAAAAAGCCATTAGTAGAAGTGTCAACATTGAGCAGTTTAGATAACAGGTCAAAATGGGTGGGTCATTGGACCCACCTTTAATGTCAATGAAGTTCATAGATTTATCGTGTTTGATATGATTATAAACACTATATATACCACTACACTAATATCATACGAGTACTTCTTTTTGTTATTTATAACTTAAGCCATTTTATGCATTTTAATACATTTTAGAGATGAATTCAAATGTAAATCACATGTTGAAACTGCAAAAACAAAAATGTTAAAATATTGCTTGTTTAGTAATCCTGAAATAGTATAAACTTACTGTTAGAATGTCCAGAGAGCACAATCTTTGCTTTCCCTTTGATTTCCCCTTTCATTAGCTTTAAGATTTTGCTTCTTTGCTCCTTCAAGAACCCATTAAGATCCAACTTACCCAAATCCGACTCCTTTAACTCTTCATTTACAATGCTAGATTTTCTAGATATTTTGTCAGTAGAACACGTAGATGAAGAAATCGACCTACGTTGAGCTGATTCCACTAGATTCCGTGGCGGAGAAAGAATTTGCCTATCTGCAAAATTAGAGCATGTAGACGATGATACCGATCTCCTTTGAGGAGATTCTAGCAAGTTTTTCGGGGGAGATAGCACACCGGTGCCCATAGAAGTTGTGTTATTGGTGCTTATACTAGTTCTTCTGAATTGTGTTATTTGAGGTTGGGCTACACTTGGGTCGTTTTGGAATCGGGATCTACGATGAGTGGATAGGCGAGCTGGGACTAAGGTAGATGGGTCAGCCGAAGCCATAGTGGTTAATGTCGCGGATGGTGATGGTGTTGTTGGTGGTAATGGTGGTGAAGAAGGTTGGTTATTTTCAAAACGAGAGCGACGATGGGTTGATACTCGAGGCGGGATAATGTCTAGAGGTGTGGTGTTTGTGTTTGCAGGTAGTGAAGTGGTAGAAGCAAGATTGCTACCGGTTGGTGGTTTTATAATGTTTGAGAACCATTTTTGGACTGCAGAAGCTGGAGAGTCGTCTGCGGATGGAGAGGAGGGATTCGCAGACAAGTCAACGTTGTTCTGGGAGTTATTACGGCTGTGACTATGCTTTGCAGATTTTGTTAAGATGTCTCCAGTGAATCCGTCCACCGACCTGTGTCTGTTTTTCGGTTTACACCAACATTTAAACAGTAGAAACTCAACTTCATGCTATAAAAAGTTCAACTTCTTGAAACAATATGTAGTTAAGAGATATATCTAAACATTAACTATAAGTTTACGGTGGTTTTAAGGTTCAAGTGAGAACCATTTACAGATGAACATATATAAGTATAACTTGATCTGTTCATATGTAAACGAATTCATTCACAAATACTATTCACATATGAACATGTCAAGTTGTCAAGAAAATCGTATAACCTAAAAGTTCTCATGGTTCATCCAATTCAAATGGTTCTCACACGAACGTTTTCCATTTTAAGTACATAAATGTAGCCCAAAATAAAAACATGACAACCAGTAAAGTAAATATGAATTACGTACCTTCTAGCGGATCGAGAAAGTGGATCTCTTTCTGAAGAAGTTGATAGTCTAGGCCCAGAGACACCAAACCTAGGAGAACCCACGAGCCGAGAAGGAGAGTTCCCCTCGACTCGAGTAGGAGAAGAAGCCACGAGTCGCTTAGCTTCCTCTAACCACTCTTGAGTCAACCTACTACTTGTACTCCGAGTACTCATATCAAACTCATCATCTTCTTCCATTCCATCCCCACCATCACCACCAGTAAGATTATACACTTTCTTCTCGTTTGTCACCGCTCCAAAAAACATATCATTCATGAAATCCGCAATGTCAGGGACTTGTTCTTGGCTAGTTCGACTCCCTTTTCGTCTACTTTCAGCCAGTTTCTTTTGAAGGTTCTCATTTCCTACACTCTTACTAAATCGTCTTTGATCCATTATTCGATGGACATGTACCACGATCGTAGTTAAAAAAAGATATACTCGATCAATAAAATCGAGCTGAGAAAACTAAAACTTTGGTTAAGTTTTTATAAAGAGTTGAGGGGGCCGGCAAAATGAAGATCGAGACTATGTCGTCATATTAGTTGTAGTATTGTTAGTATACGGCATTATTGTATAGGGGATGAAATCTATGTGCCACTGTTAACAAATGGCCACATTAGAGATTTGGACTTTGATAGTGATGTTTAATTTTTTTTTTTTGAAAGTTTCTTTATGTGATATAATAATAAGCTTTTATTGTACGTCTTCGATCAGGCATCTAGTCTGAATTAGTAAGATACAAACGACTAATTAAAAGCGGTACGATGCCATTAAGTGTTGATTTGTGGCATCTAGTGAAGTTTTGGGATATACCAAAACAAAAATTTTGGTACAATACAATATGTACGTTAGGATTTTAATTATCATGGAATTTCAAGGCCTTTTGTTTAAAGAAAGGTGATTTATATACCATGTACATCACCATTCACCAAACTCTTCTTAAATCTTCCAAAAGTTTTAATAAAAGACGAGGATTATCTACGTCAAAAACGGATTGGGTCAAATAGTTGGGCTACAACTTATACTAATTTTTAGTGTGCAGTCTTATGTAGTGGGCTTTGTGCGGTAGCTTACCCTGTATTGGCCCAAATTTGGTACATTGCTTTATACAAAGTTGGTTATCGATTGATCAACGAACATATGTATCGAAGGTCAAAAAGAGTGTTATAAAACACCATATCTATATGATTTTTATTTTATACATCTTAACCTCCTCCACACACCGTCGGGGCTCAAAAACCCGCGGAAGGCGGCACTGAGCATATTCTTTCTTTTATCTATTGGTCACCAAAATATAAACTTCTCATTGGTTAATGTTCATTGTCATCGGACTAAAACGGAACGAGAACTGAAAAGTTCAAAACCAGACTTTTTTTTTTTACTATTCCAGAATTGAATTTGTCCGAACACGAATGAAAGTATGCAACCCTTGTTTGGTGGTATAAATATAAGAGAAAATTATTTGAATAAACAAAAATAGAGGGCTATTTTATAAAATAGGCATGCTTTTAGAAAGTTACCAAATTAGACAAAGTATCCGTAACTTTTTGGTATTAATCACACGGAATTCCTCAACCAATCAAAAGCTACCACCTAGATATTTACTCTCATGCTCCTTCAACTTCTCTCTCTTCCCAAAACCCCATCTCCTTTCTCTGTTTTCAATATTTTTCCAGGATAGTAAACACTAGGATAAACAAATCAAGAATACTTCCTGTCTCGATCTTCAAGTGATGGTTATATCATACTCCCTTTCTTTCTGACAATGAAAAACCATAGTTATATTTGACATCCACTGTGTTCTCTATTTTTCACTTTTTATTTTCGTAGTTTTTCTGTTGAATGACAAAATGCACAATATTGAAAAATGGATTTCATTCATATTTGCTTCCTAAATGGTAACACGCAAATTTTGACTAAAAGCTGCAGTGTACTAACAATATAACTTATACAACAATAACTCCACATTCTATTTGACTTAATGTCACCCATTGAGCTTAATAAGTTGAGACTTCTGATGATGTCGCTTTATGATGCAACTTTAGTAAACATGGCCGAGCTTTTCATGACTAAATTAACAAATAAATTGAGAAAAATGAAACCTCACATTTATATCCTTCTACTGTAGGGAAAATGTCCATATCAAGATTTCAATATCCATATCAATTGATTGATCTCGTGATGAATTTTGTCATATATCCAAGAATTAATTAACTGAAGAAATAGTGGTTTGATTCCTAGATGTTGTTGTCTTGATTTACTATACTCTGGGATTGAACTTGAAGTCCGGAAAGGGATTGAAGAGAGAGAAATGAGGTATTGGGGAAGACCATACATATAGGAGGAAGACAAGTAGTCACTTTTAATTGGGTTAAAACAATCCGTGAGATTTATGGAAAAAACTTACGGGTATTTTGTTTAAATTGGTAAGTTTGAAAAAGCTTGTCTATTTTGTAAAATAGGTTTTTATTTTTGTTTATTTAAGTAATTTTCCCTAAATATAATTGTTTGCATGTTGATTGATTGTGTATTATTCTAGAGCCCATTAAAGTAGGTCCATATATAGTTGATTTTTCTTTAAAAAATTAGAATTAAACCAGGATCAAGTATAAACCCTTATATTTATGGGGTTAACATAAATGCTGCTAGAAGCATCATGCTTCTAGCATTTTGTGAGGAGATGGTTTTTGTATTTACACATGTGATTCACAAGGGGGAGTTTGTGAGAAGGGAAGCATATAACTATATGCATCTAGAAGCATATTCGTTTTTCCCTATAATTATATGTTTTTTTTTTTTTTGAGAGCTAACTTAGGTATCTGACCCATTTCTTGAAAATCTAATCCCGGGACGAGCATCCGTATTGCAAGTAGCCCAGAGTAATCGTGGGTGAACCTCAGTCAACGAGGTATATTTTCTTTTTCCAAAGATTAGAATTTAAGACCTTTGGGTATTTTTCACCCCTATAGACCAAGTTTTTGCCACTAACATTAGGTGTTGGGTAGTTGCTCTGTTGCGGTTGTGTTGGATTTTGGTTGAGAGGTCTGAGAACCTAAGTCGTAAGACAGAGATAATAAATCAATTAAAATAATAAGAGGGTAAACTCCATGTGATGATAAAGTGGTTTTCAATTTTCCATGAACAATTTGGATACTGCAAATTGTTTGCATATTTTGATAATACTAGTAGTATTAATGGTAATGAAGTGATGTAAAAAATCTATCAAAATTCAAATAATTAACATCTAACATTTGTTATTATAAAAAAACATCCAGCAAAAGCCAACAAATTACTGTAACAAATTACTGTGAAGCTTTTTTGCAAAGGGCTTAGCTTATATATTGTTAACAGCAAAAGATCTCGGCTGCTGCTCCTCACAATCAGGGGGGCTGGGTATTTATTTTTATCATGTGTTAAATTGAAAGAAGAAGGTGTGTGTGTGAGCAGTATATACTGTTAACTGTATAATATATATTCCCTTTTGCAAAACCATACAAATTCATCTATATTGTGTAAAAGACATATGATATGCGAATGTATCACACATTTGAGTTGGATGATAAAGATAGTCTTGCTAATGAACTGTTTACATTTCACAAGACTGAAAAACCTAGATCTACAAAGGCGTAAGTTCGATTTTTTTAAAGATGGAGGTATTGTACCAACATCATATGGCTTATACAGGATGAGTCGATGGGTATTCAATGGTAATACCGGAGTTCTTTTCTTTCTTATTTTTTTTTTCTGGAATACATCAAGACATAGCAACACATGCCATTTTGATGTTTCATAAAACTGAAATGATAGGCATTATTGCAACAAATAAGTAATTTTCATTTTTCTGACTAGACATAGCAATTTATTTCCGAGGTCAATTATTCTGACATTATCAAACAGAAGATTTAAATGAATTTTTCAACCAATTAATTTATCTGTTACTTCATTTCACTGAATCTGTCCTTACCAAACATGTTTGATACCTTCTGTTATATTTCATACCAGCAAACCAATAGAATTTTCTTCTATATATATGCATAGGATAACATATACTGTATATTGGAAGCTTGTTTGTCTTGTTCATAACTTATTTGTGGTGTATAATTACTTCTCATGATCATTGCGAGCTAAAACTTGTTGATATCCTTGAAACTTTTCTTCTATCTTCGTGCGTCATCCGGCTTCATCCATATCCTCTTCATACCATTTTAGTATATGACGTGCGTCTTATATCCTTTTCTTCACTTTGCCTTTAATACTCACCACGTGTTCTCGGTTTTCCTAGATTGGAAAAAAGATTTGTACTATATAGACAACCAAACGTCGGCCATCAACAGTGACTTACTCTAATCCAACGGTGGTGATCCTCTACACGCCGCTTCTCAAGTCCTAAGTTGCCTGTATCTCTATTAATTTGTCCTTTCCCAATATAATCCAAGCTCTAAAGAACATAATTTTCACAGAATGAAGCTAACTTCCAAACATAATTGGCTTAAATTCATAAATTAGTGAACCCTTGAGCATACTTAAGAGCCATCTTACATATATCTAATAAAAAGAATGACCAATCTTGACTCTTTCAAAGCATTAAGCATCCTCAAATATTATCCTAGATATTCTTGTTTCTTAAATTGGGTTTTCCGTATATAGGCTAATAAAGTATGGTTCAAACAACAGATTTCTCATTGATTTATGGAGTTAAAAGTAGTATTGTTTGACGGCTTTCGTTGTCATTTTCTTATATAACTATATATCTGCATGGGGTGTGTGTATATATCCATAGAGCTTAAAGTTATAGTAGTGGCTCATTTCCAATAGACTATATGTGTTTGACATCCATAGCTTAAAATAGTCTTAACTTATCAATGGACTTTCAAGGTTTTGCTGTTAGTTATCTGGTATTTTCCTGTTTTGCAGCAAGTTGCTATGGTGTCACCTTATCTTCCCTTCAAAGAACTCTTACAGTCACAGTTTCATCTCCAACAGGCCACCGTCTCTTTCTATCTCTATATATAAATCTTTTCTATTTGGTGTACTACTTTTTTTCCCTTTCTAATTAGATGTATTATAAACCTTGCAGTTCTAAAAGCAGGGGAGGATGAAATTACAATAAAATGGGAATACAATCAGACGTTCCCTGCAGGTACAGACACGAACTACAAGACTGTAAAGTTAAAGCTATGCTATGGATGGCCGAGCCAGATTGACAGACCATGGCGTAAAACAGTGGACAATCTAAAGAAGGACAAAACATGCCAACGCATGATTGCTGCCAGGCCATACAGCCCCTCAAACAATTCAGTCATTTGGACAATTGAAAGAGAAGTCCCTTCGGCTAACTTCTTTGTGAGGGCCTATGTGTTTGATGATCAAGGAGTGGAGGTAGGCTATGGCCAGAACACAGATGCTAGCAAGCATTTTGACTTGTATACTATACAAGCGATCACAGGTCGCCATGCCTCAGTTGATGCTGCATCTGTGTGCTTCTCCGTTTTCTCACTTTTCTCATTGGCTGTGTTTTTCTATATTGAGAAGGGTAAGGCAACACCTTCACAATCAAAGTAATTGACAATCTGTAATGAACTGAAAACTAGAGAAAGTCTAGTTTGGTTTCTTTCAACTTCAGTAAAAAAAAAATGCAGCCTGAATTGTGTTTTAAGTCACAACTTATTATGAAATTCAAACAGTTAGTATGTTTGTGTATGGATACCACTTATGGTCAGTTTTTACAAATTTAGCAATAAGAAACCAAAACTTTATGTTACCGATTTTCCAACATACTCAAGTTTTTCAAAACAAAATTTGGGTCATAAAAACAAAGATACACTCTTGATAACCATCATATATTTTTTCTTTACTTAACTTTGCTATCAGCTAGTGCAGATATCACACACACAAATACGTCCTTTAGGAAACAAGAAATTAAAGGAACTTGAGCCTTCATTTATTAGACAATAACTATTGTTTGTAGTCAGCCTATTGTCTTTGATTGTTTATCGGTGGAAGAATTCCAAACTATTGTTTATCTACGCTCTGTGCAGATTTTGAAATTTAATCCGTGTCAAATTCCATGGACCTAAATAGTAGACTAGATAATTACTTTCTAAATCCAAGTGAATTCCATATGGGTTTTGGAATTAGCCAATATAATGAATCACTTGTAACCATTTATATTCAATCAATAATATTCATTCGCGATCAGTAAGCACAAGTGACTGCTGTTCAAAAAAAAAAAAAAAAAAAAAAAGTAAGCACAAGTGACTAAACCACTAAAACAAAATCACAACCTTCAAAGGGGCACCAAAAAATAATCAGCGAGTGCTATTACATATACAGGGAAAAGTTATGTAGGCACTTCAACACACATCTGTGTGCGTCTTTTTGTTTGTCATTTGGACAACAACAACCTGTAAACCAAATAACCCAACCCGTTTAACCCAAACCCATTCGGGTCAGGCAGGTTGGGCCGGGTTTATTTGGGTTTGGTTATTTTGAACCCCCCTTAATTTTACTGTCTCTTGTACCACCTATTCACAATTAATCAATTACAATGGTCAATATCAACTCTTGACCCAAAACACTTTCATCCCAATCTCATTTCAGTCAAATTCTCATTTCCAAACCAATTATATTTCTCACTCAATTGTCAGCATCATTTTCATTTCCAAAAGCATTGGCTCAATTTAATTTCAACCGTTTTCTTTCTATTAACTATACACTTTATCAACTCTTTTCAACAAGTTTATCTTATCAAACCTCTTTTCCAAAACCATAATCACAGTTGACTTTGAAAGTCAAACTATTAATTTCCACCAAAAAGCCAATACTTTCAGTTTCACAATTCTATTCAACCCAAACCAACTGTTACACAACAATGATGTTATTTACAACATATCATATCCAAATCAAGCATAATAATTAGGGATTAAAGTTATATCTACCAAATGGGTCAAAACCCCAAATCAAATTAACCACTGAATAACCCAAACAATAATAACAATGGAAAACAGTTCTGCCTTAGATTTTAGAATTCTAGAACACAAGCTCATCACACATGCAAGCAAATTTCCTACCTAAATTCATCCAACTTCATACCCCCAAGTTTAACAACACTTTCTTCAATAATTAATGGGTTGTGTTCCAAAGCAGCTTTAACATGATAAAATTTTGCAAAACGGAAAAGAATGTGGCCCAAACTGCTGAAAGGAATGTAACAGTTCAATTTCTTGATTGGTTTCAGATTTTACCAACATGTCAATGTGCAAGACTTGAAGCATGGGCGGAATGTTTGCATTGTTGTTGATTAAGTTCTTTTCCGACTCTTTATTGTGTTTAAAATTATACCTGTACCATTTTGCAAAATGTTATGTTAAAGACTTAAAGGCGAAAAGGTAAATTTATAACAGAACTTTACATATTGAATCAAACTCTACAATAAGAATTCAAATGAAAAATATACATTCAAAACCATATGGATAAACAAACAACCTAACATGACTTGGGGAGCACGATAATGACATGTTATACCATATGTAGCTCTGTCTTTGGAAAATAACAGCATCAAATGTGTACATATTATTAGTTGTAAATGTAACTTGTATTGATGAAAAAATGAAAAAGAAAATACAAGGAGTCAAAGGCTGAGATAGGGAAATATATACCTTCATCATGTCACTTGATATATGTTTTACCTATCTTTTATCTCGACTTGAGGAATATGGGAGAGAAGGGGCCAATAGGGTCCTCTTTTACTCATCATCTTTTCTTCCAGTTCTTTTGAGCATCCCCGGATTTCCAGACTCAAAAGTGAAGGCAATAACGTTTCTGGTAAATCCTTTATCTTTGGGCAAATG
>JANDBE010000048.1:30918724-30936124 GCA_024320915.1 Erigeron philadelphicus
CAAGATACAATTCCTCAGATATAGACCCTAATAACCAAGATAGAACAACAGCCCTACACCTAGACCATTGATTAGCAAGAACATCATCATCTTCAGGTTGATCATAAGAACCATCAATAAAACAAGTCTTGTTTTTAGTATCCAAAGCAAGTTTAATAGCACAACTCCAAATATTGTAATTCTCAGTCCCTTTTAACTTGAAACTAATTAAAGGCACATTAGTAGTATCACTAGGATGCAAATAAAGTGGATCACTAAAATCAAGTTTACTTATCAGAGTTTCACCAGAAGCAGGAGGGGTAACAGGAGGCACAGTAGTATCAGGCATGATTACACAGAGACAAACAACTACTTAATATAATAAGAAACAAATTTAACACAAAAAAAAAACCTAACACAGAACAAGCAATATCAACACAAATAAAAACAATAATCACACAAACAAAGAAAAAATATATATATATATATATATATAGTATTATCACAAAAACTTTTGTGAGAGATAGACAAAAAAACCAGAAGAAAATAAGTAACACAAGAATAAATAGTTGTTACAGTGCTATCGGATGGAAAGGAAGAGGAACCCTAACACTATTCTTGATTCACTTAGTCAAGAATAGAATCAGGATCAGAAAACTGCAGCGGAAGAAAAACAATTATTTTAGGGTTTCGAATAAAATTCGCCCTAAAAATAGATCCAATAGATTTAGGGTTTCGAAGTGAAATTCGCCCTAAAACTATGATCAAAACAAGAGAATCTTCAATGGCTCTGATACCATGTTCGAAATTATAAACGATACATAAATCACCAATACTTACATCAATTTGATTATACTTAATAGAGATTTAGGGTTTCTTATTACAACTTATTATGAATGAATTTAATCTAAACAATATATTTAGATCAACAAACAAATATGAATTTTCTATTAATCGATCAAGATGATCGATTATTATGAATATAAGAGATATCAAACGGATATATCAAACGGCAATATTGAGATTGATATATATTGTCTTTGTTGTGTTGTTGTTAATCGGATTAGGGATCCGATCCTTCATATATATAGACTTTATGCACGCTCCTTTAGTCCTTCTGCTTTCTCATCTATCAGCTTCAGTCCTTGTAAACTTGTCTTTTACAACTTCAGTCCTTGTGATATCAACACCTTCACTTTTAACCTGAAATAGACTTATGCAAATAATAAGCATGCATATACATACATTTCAACACTCTCCCATCTCTTTCATCAAATGATTTTTCCAATCTGCCACTTCACCTCTCCGGAAATAAACATGATTATTAACAGATATTATGTTGCTAATCTGCAAAACACCAGTTTTGTTTACTTGTAAGTTCTTCAAATTCTCAAAACTGCAAAGTTTGACGATCTTTTCCACCACTCCATTGTCCTCTTCCTCAGCCGATATAGGCACTCCCATGAACTCTGCCAACTTCTTCACATAAACCTCTGGCTTCCTCTTCATCTCCTCATACCTCAAGAACAATATCTTGTTTGGAGATTCAAGACTCGCTCTCCAATATCCCAACACGTGATCCCAATAAGGTCCATATTCCGAAAGACCCTCACAAAACATCTTAAAAGCCTCATCAAGTGAAAGCAAAGGTAGTTCTTTAGATCTCAAAGTTTTCATGAAATGAAACTTTGATACAAATACATCTTTTGGATCCCTACAAACGTAAACAAACTTGCACCCTGATGAAGGATCTTTAAAGGTTGAAGGAAACAATGTATACGCGAAATGAGAGGCAAACAGACGGGGTGAAGGCAAGGCATCCATGTTAGTGTAAGTGTGGTCTTGCAGGAGGAGACGTTCAAGTGCTGGAAAACAGGTATGGGGTCCCTGATGAAGCAAAGGGTGGTCAGAAAAGTCAAAGCGAGATCTGTTGATGATGGAAAACATGAGGGATTTGAGCCAGGTTGTGCCGGTTTTCATAAAGGAAGATAAGAAGATATCGGTAGACCGAGACATCAAGTGGTTTTGCATTAGGGTGGCGCTCAACACGACATTGGGATCTAACCATTGGCCTTGGTACAAGAACATATTTGGTTGGAACCACCCTGCTGTTTTTGGGAGCTCTTTGATGAGTTGGGCATGTTGTTGGCGAGTCTTTTCTTGATCAACACTTGACATGCTGAGATTAATTGGGATGATATAAATGATGAACTCAGAAACTAAGATATCTCATATATATAGACACGGAGGGGCGGAACCACATACCACTCGGGGTAATTCTAGTTACGGATCCGTTAAATTCATGTAGTTCAAATTTTTGAAAAATGATGTATTTTTTATTGGTGTTACGGCTCAAATAAATATAAATTTGGAATACTGGTCAACATAATCAAGTTTAAATTTTTGAAACATTTATTTTATCAACATAACTAATAAAAAGAAATCTGTACAACTAAATGACAAATAAAAACTACTAAAAGTGTCAAAAAGTTCTTATATTCATTATAATTTGCTAAAAAAACATTTTAAAAAATATTAAAAATCGTAACAATTTAGTCGTTATCATTGTTATTGTTATTTTGTGCCGATACAAGGCTAGTGGAAAAAAATTGTACTACCGGTCACTTTAGTTTCTGGTTCTACCACTGGACACATGTAGACTACGAATCTAACGAGGTGAACACTTTTTCACTTCTTCCTCAATATCGTCATATCAAAGCAACATCACATCTCACATCCTCCTTACTTTCCACCTGATGACACACTCTTTCCAACAACATTTCTTCTACATTCTTTCTTACTTCTTCAATATTTAATCATTTTCAAAAAAAATTTAGAACCGCAATTGGAATTAGTAAAGCAAACTGGCAAGATACATATAGCTAAGAGTACGAATATAACGTAATCTAAAAATAAACAACATGACTACTATAGATCCTTCCCGAGACATTGACTGTGAAGACTACAAAACCAGTAGAAAAAAACTTGTGCCAGTAAAGACGAACAAGACATGAGAAAAAACCCTCCAACCAACGAAGACCGAACCACCAGTTTTTACTTCGTGGTGTCTTTGATGTAGTTTCAACCAAGTCCCGGGGAACAACCAAACTAAGATAAGATTATTCAATGCATACGTTTGCTCCAAAGATACCGACAACAACAAGCATACAAGAAAAAGGATCGACGAGCCTTCTTGAACCAACACACGGGAAGCCATAGTCTTCCAAGTCAAAATCAAACACAATTTTAAAACCCCAATAAGCAGCACAACAAAGCAGCAGTAACCTGTGGCACAACAACATTGAATCCTTTTCAATTAATTAAACATAATAATAAAACTTTTACAGGTATTATTAAATACAAACTTTTTATATTTAATAATAAAACTAACTAAAAAAACTTACATTGCACATAGTTTTTTAGTTAACAATTTAACATAAACCATATTTGGACAAATTTTCATTAGTATTGTTATATTAATCTTTTAAAGTTTTTATTTTAATTTTAATTATAAATAATTTTGTTTATGAATATATAATACTTGATAAAAGTTATATGAACTGGTTAAATATTAAATGTGTTTTGATATTATTTTTATCAAATATTATATAGCACAAAAAAATATATTTATTATCGAAATTAAAAAAACATTTAGAAGTTTAAAACAGCATATATTTATTGTCGAAATTAAAAAAACATTTTGAAGTTTAAAACAAGACCAGTTTAATACCACCAGATACCTCATCACGTGAAGGCGAGTGAGATCTGTGTCTTGTCCTGTGATGTTCACCATGTCTGGACTTGGACAATCCATTATCATCTGCATCCCTTCCTGGCTTTCGATCCCTTCTCTCAATTTCCAAATCCCTTTCCTTACGTGTAGCCCTGTCATTTGGTTTATCTGCCTTATCAGCTTGAGCTCTCCTCAACCTTCTGGTACGTGGTGATGGTGATCGGGATTCAGGGGACCTAGAGACTCGCCGTACTGGGGACCTAGTCTTACCATGATTCTTGTCATTCCCTCTTTCACTTGATTTATCACCCTTATGATCTGACCTGTCTCTTCTTAACCTTTTACTCCTTGGTGACGGTGATCGAGATACGACTGATTTTGAAGGTGGTTCTCTCACGGGAACACGATCTGACGGCGACCTTGATCGTGTATGCTTAGAAGACTGATTTTGATTTGAAGGTTTCTCTCTACCTGGTGAGCGAGTAACGGGAGACTTGGGGCGTCTGGGGGACTTTGTTCTGCCAAAAGGCTTTTCTCTAAGAGGCGATTTTGTTGAGTGTGAACTCCGGTGACGAGCAGGTGATCTCTCTCTTCTGGAAGGGCTCCTACGAGAAGACCTATGTATCCTAACAGGAGATTCTGAACGGTCCCCCATGAGGTTTCTCTGAATTAATGGCTAATATTCCTGCATTACATAATTATATTAGAAATTTTAAAACTTGATATTCACACGCTTATAAAAAACAAAGAGCCATCTAGCATACAAAGAGCAGATAGCTTCCTAAAATTCATTCAGATGACACTTGCTAAAGAATCGAAAATATCCACCCATAGTATCCTTGACCAATGTTCATATACACAGAGGACACTAATACGGTAATACCACCCTCAAGATTCTCCAATTTCTCAAGCTTCACGTCAGAACTTTTACCCTTAATACTCATGCTTGTAATTTGTCCGAATATTGTAAAATTATTGCATTCAAACGCTTATACCACTAAAACTCCAAAGACAGATAATCACTTTTTACTATTTTTAGCACATGTATTTCCTGATATATCAGCATCTACGTGTATTTATGAACTCAGCTTAACAAATAAATAACGAGTGTTTTCAAAGGGCATACGTAAGCAATGTCTATCTTACATTAACATTCTGCACATAACACACTTACAAGTAACTCTACACAGTGTGTAACTTCCCATAGCTTAGCATCTACTTACGAGATAACAAGTTCACGGTCATAAAAACAAGTTCGGTTCAAACCGGCATTTTTTCGATACAAAAAGGCTTAAAACCCTAATATTGAGAAGAAGAAATTTTATTAGCTGACACAAGTTATATAAAAGACAACTGAAATATAATGTAAATAATTACTGCTGTTTAAATTAAAGGCTTGAAACCCTAAAAATTAGTGATAATAATGACATTGATAGCACTAATGAAATGAAGAACCCTAAAAAACTAGCAATTATCATTAGCAGTAATAACTACAATTAAATTAACAAAAATTATGGAATAAAAATCAATTAAATAGAAACAAACAAAGAAACCCTAAAAAGATGGGGAACTTGTTGTGATTACGATACCTGAGATTGTTGCCGAAGGACGGAATTGATGACGTGGATATGATCGAGTGAGTGAGTACCGAGTAGATGATGGATGCTACGCTCGTTCTGGATTTTTATTTTTAATTTTATTAAAAAAAGCTTTACGGAATTGCCTAATTAGATATAACTATGGGTTGGGTTGGGTTGGGTTGGGTTAATGATTGTGTTAGTGGGTTGGGCCTTTTATACCGATAAGTTATCGATACGGAGTATTAAAAGTTTACTTCTTTCCACTTTTTTTTTTTTAAAAAAAAAATAAATAAATAAATTTAACGCCACCTGCAACTTAATTTTAGAAGATGCAATAATAGCTGCACTTAGTGACTTGAAGGGCACAAGCAACAAGGGAGAAGGAGCTTGGTTTGTTGACTGTGATCTAAATGGAGGGGAATGGTTGTGATCGAATGTAAGTTGTCAGTGAGTCCGATGGCCAACTATAAGATTTTTAGACTCACATATTAACCGCCATAAGTTATTACTAGTTTAAAAATGCCTAAACGTGTTTCGCTTGATCAATGTAACTAGGCAAAGTTATTTCAAAGTGATAACATGACATGTTAAAACCACTGGGTGTTTCGAGAACGTTTTAAGTATAAGGTTTTTTTTATATAATTTAAACCACTGGTAGTGTTTTAAAGTGATAACATGACATGTTAACCACTGGTTTAACTATAAGGTTTTTCTGTATAACTTAATAGATGAACAATCAAAACCTAGAATCTTATAAATAAATTATAAAATTAATGATCAAGCAGTAATAGTGTAAAACATGGAAAAATGCAATTTACATTTTTTTTAAGAATGCGTAAGCTTATGCCATCATCAATATATCATATACCTTTAATTTACAACTGTAACTGTGTAACTACTTTAGAAAATTAATTATTAACATTTTATTATATAAGTTCATAGTAGAGATAGAGAAGCAAAACACACACACAAGCCTTTGGTTGGCTTTATTCACCTTTCACTTTATGAAGAGGCTAAGAAAGCAAAAGAACCATTATTGATTTTCACAAAGTTAACTGCCAAGCTGTTGTCTTTTTTTTTTTTTTTAACTTATAGTATAACCAAAGCTCTCTGTCTTGATTATCATGTGTTTCTTTTTCTATATATAATAATATAAATAACCTATTAATCCATTTCTAAATGTGACAAACCATGCGTGTCTCACAAGTATTCTACAGGAACGAGGGAGCTGATGAAGGCGGGTGACATTTTTAATTTAGTTGATTTTCCAACTAATAAATGTATCACATGTAAAAAGCAGTTCCTTTCAAAGTTTCAAGGTTAACCATTTTCTATTTTATATTACCGAATGAGGCGTTAACGTACAATATATAAAACTCGAGCCAAATCATATACTTTCTTACATAAACGGTTAGAATTGTGAAATATTATATAATACTTTTCCTTAAATTGTCATAAGGCAACCATTCTACCATCCAAGAACTGAAAAACCTAACCACAATAACCTTCGTGTTTTCCTTCGACCACTCACAAGAATACCTTCTTTACTTCATCTCTTTTGCTACATCAACATTGATTAAAACTTTTAAACATGGCACACCAACTATAACACAAACTTTCATTATTAATTTATACATGTATATACTCACACATATATACACAAACTCCATACCCATGGACCCACACGCCATACCCCCTCATCTCTTCCTCTTCAGTTATCAGGCCTCCCCAAGCAACGAGCCCCCTTTGACAAACCCGTGCCAACAGTTTACATAGCCAACGAGTTCTTTGGCTGAAACCGAAGAGACCATTGGCAGTGAGTGCTCTTAATTAGGACCAAAATCAAAATGCCATTTCCCAAAGGGCCAGAAAAATGGACAAAACTTACCACCTCATTCAGTTACTCCATTTTTGTGAATCTTGCAGTCCTTCATAAACTAAGTAAACGAGTCCAACAATCACGTCAACCGTATATGCATGACTATGTTAAACCATTCCTAGGATACATAAGGGGACCACCAGCTTCTAAATACTTATCCAAAGGGAAGATAGCTTTAAATTTAAGAGTTTACACCTACATGCAAGTAAGGTACTTAATCCAATTCTAACTTTGCAATATTCCCTATCTTTTCATCACTATATAATGCTTATACATGGCGAACTAGAGTACAACACAGCAAACTTGCCTCCTCACTGTCTTCGCCCCTTAAACTTTAAGCCAAAATGGTTCTCGACAACCTCCCAAAAATGCAGCATCAGCAGCCACAGCAACTAGTTAAGAAGGAGAGGCGAATGTTTGCTTCCTCTGATGACCATGCAATGATGAAGCAGGTTGAGGCTACTCATTCACCTGATGGCCGGGATGTTGATCTGGAGCCCATTCTTCGTGTCATTGAGGAAACACTCCATCGTGCCATTCCCACAGACATTGATGGAGTCATTAATGTATGTATCATTTGATTTGTCTTACATGCTTATATGATCCTCAGGTGCTTAATTTAATCAAACTATTTCATTGCAGGGCACACATAATGGGCATGTTGATGCAGCGGCTGCAGAAGAGAAGGCTGCTTTCTTAGGCTATGATGATGTTGATGGTATCCCGGATGGATTGGCCCATGTGATCCATAAAATTTCCTGCGAGGTTAGTTTCTAAAGTACTGTTAATACGCAATATCAGCCTATATGCTTATGACTGGGTTGATTCTAGCTATGTTGTCTCCAACAGATCAAAGTGATAATATACAAAATCATATATAGCTTAAAAGGAAACATGCCATATTGGTCAGATGTATTAAAATCGTCCCAAGTGTACTTCAATCTGTCAATAATCTGAGTCATTTTCTTTAACAACTGGTTTGTTCAAAAATACAATGGATATAACCTTCATATGCATAATCCTAAACTTTAATGAGTCTGCCCGATCCATTTTGACTTGTACCAAATAAGTACCCATTTTGATCCGTTACCCAACCTGCCTATTATGCCACCTCTAACTGATATAGTGATATGGTACAAGCTGATAAAATCATATTAACAGACGACACATGAATGCACAAAGTACCAGATACACGAGCTGCAACTCTGCAAACTGATTATAACTTTTTTTTGGCAGTTTTCTTGCAAGTGTTCAGGTGGAGCAGATGCCCATGCATCAACAATAGCAATCCTCAACATGCTTTCGGGCTACACATGGGAAGCCAAGGTGGTGATATCGTTAGGGGCCTTTGCGGTCAACTTTGGAGAGTTTTGGCTTGTGGCTCAACTTTTTGCCACCAATCCACTTGCTAAATCAGTAGCTATGCTCAAACAATTACCAAACATCATAGAACATTACAAATCACTCAAACCTCGATTTGATGCTATTAATAACCTCATTGAGGTTATGTTGGATGTCACCAAGTGTATCATTGCATTCAAGAACCTACCTTATCAATATCTCCAGGATGACACACCACCCAAGTCAACAGCATTGACTCATATTCCCACTGCAGCTTATTGGTCAATCAAGAGTATGGTGGCTTGCGCCTCTCAACTAACAAGCTTACTTGGCATGAACTATGAGTAAGCTTATTACTTTTCTTTTCCCAAATCAATAACAAGTCAGTTGCAGACATTATATGACCTAGTAGC
The DNA here is from genome assembly GCA_024320915.1 of Erigeron philadelphicus. NCBI lineage: Eukaryota > Viridiplantae > Streptophyta > Magnoliopsida > Asterales > Asteraceae > Erigeron > Erigeron philadelphicus. The sequence continues at coordinate 30,927,650 of JANDBE010000048.1, forward strand.
GATGTAAAGATGGATGCGGCAGGACTAACGAGTCAAAATCGACTTGGTTCAAAAAGGTTATTTTCGAATGTCGAAACAGATCAGGCCTCACTAATATAATACTCTAAAAAATATCCAAATAAAACAATTGATGAGCTTTGTATTATTAAAATCAGATTTAATACGTTTAGCCCAATTGAATCATTCCCCTTTTAGCTAATCTTTTTTCTATTCAGTCCATTTAAGATATAAAACAACCCAAATCGACCCTTTCTCGGACAGCTAGATTGATGTTGTCACCTCTACTAACTAGCAAATGTAAGCTTTACTCTCTTAAAACAAGATATAATTTGTTATACACTAAATGCAGGTACATCACAGCTACCTCAGAGGCATGGGAACTTTCGAGCTTGGCTCACAAGGTTAACAACATTCTTGAGCACCTCAAATCACTCCTCCTCCTTTGTTATCAAAACATAGGCAAGTCTCTAATAATTTTTGAAGTTCTAATAATCCTAAAAGAGTATCGAAAAATAGTTGACATTCAAAAAAAAATGTTGCTGCAGAGGAAAAGCAGCACGATGAATATTATCTCATGCTCGGACGAATCTTTGATGCGCCTCACTTAGACAACCTGAAGATTGTCAAAGCTTTGTTCTGTGCCAAGGATGACATTCATCCACTTATTGATGGCTCGTCGAAAACAAGGGTTGATATCTTAATTGATTTTACTTTTTGTGATCTTAAATTTACTTTGGATTAACTAATTAATAAGATTGATTCCTTTATCATGATTTAAAACAGGTTAATGTAGAGGTGCTAAGGAAAAAGACTGTATTGCTGCTCATATCAGACCTTGAGATCTCCCTAGAAGAGGTTGTCGTTCTCACTCAAATCTACAAAGACTCAAGAATACAACCAGATCTTCAATACGAGGTTGTGTGGGTCCCGGTTGTGGACCCCCTGATGACATGGAACGATTCACACCAACACAAGCTCGAACAGCTTCAATCAATGATGACATGGCATATGCTATACCACCCCACATTGCTAGAACCAGCAGTTATCAAGTACATCAAACAAGTTTGGCACTTCGAAAAGAAGCCGATTTTAGTAGCGTTAGATCCACAGGGCAGAGTAGCATCACCAAATGCACTCCACATGGTCTGGATATGGCGAAACAGTGCCTACCCGTTCACTAGTATCAAAGAGGATGCGCTATGGAAGGAAGAATCATGGACACTTGAGTTATTGGTCGACTCCATTGATCGACATATACCACAATGGGTAGATCTATAAACTTTGTACAATTTTAATAAGTTTACTCGCTATATATCAACTCATTTATTCTAAATACTGTACATTTTGTCAGATTGCTGAACAGAAATACATATGCTTGTATGGAGGGGATGACCTAGATTGGATCAGAAGATTTACAAAGATAGCATCAGATATTGCTAGAGCTGCGGGAATCACATTGGAGATGGTTTATGTGGGAAAGAGCGGAACCAAGGAGAGAATAAGAAAATTAAGTGCAACGATCAGTGAGGAGAAATTAAGCCACACATGGCCCGACCCGACTTCCGTGTGGTACTTTTGGACCCGCCTCGAGAGCATGTTGTACTCGAAAATTCAGCAGGGGAGAAATTTTGAAAACGATCCAATTATGAAGGAGGTGATGACTATGATGAGCTTTGATGGGAGTGACCAAGGGTGGGCATTGATATGCATGGGATTAAATGAGATGGCAAGGGCGAACGCTAATTTGGCATATGCGAGCTTAAATGAGTATGAGAATTGGGAAGGAGATGCAAAAGAGAATGGTTTTGTCCCGGCTTTAAGAACATACTTGGCTAAATTGCATACACCTCAACATTGCAACCGACTCATACTTCCTGGGATCAGTGGCGGAATTCCAGAGGTAGTGGTTTGTTCTGAATGTGGTCGAACAATGGAGAAATTCTTTATGTTCCGATGTTGTACTGATTAAGGGGAATGGTTATTGTGTTTCGATCGAGACTTAAATTATGTTATCAGTTGTTTTAGTATGAGGACCAGTGAGGGAGTGCTTTTGGAAGTGTGATGCTGGTTGTAGTTTTATTTAAGTAACCATCGGTGTGCTATTCTTATTTCTACTTGCAATGTACAACTTCTATTTCCTCTCTTCAATTTAAAAAACCCAAGCTCATACGAACCACTAAAGCAAAAATTTATAATAAAAGTATAGTGTCCACATCAAGATAGTGAGGTTTTAATTTCTGATATTCAAAACACGACAAGCAGTAAATCAAATATTTTTTAAAAAAAGGTGCTATCTTCGGGACGGTATCAGATAATTCTTCGGTATACTACAAAAGATAAAATGAGTAGTGATCAGAAAATACTACTTAAGATTTCTCATTGTTTCCATAACTAATGTAGCTCATATATATCTTAGAGTGAATCGATTTATATCATGCAAAAGATCTACATTCACAAAATGTAACAAAAACCAACACCGAAGTCATGGTAATGCCTAATCCTACGACCTCGTATAGTACCTTAGAAGTCTAACAGCAACTGAGGAAGTATCCTTTCCAGATGTGTAGCTTCGATCTTGTCTCCCCCTTCAGCTTCAGCAATAGTAGCAGCACGTTGGACAGCTTCTGCATTAAAGAATATATACAGCTTCATGATTTTCAGATTAAATATGCATTCATCAGTGCTAAGAAACTGAAAATAATCATTTCCCTTTATGCTAATAGAGTAATGGTCACTAGAAACAAAGTGGATCTACCTGTGACAAATAATCGCAGCAGTTCACAACTGAGCTTCACGGCATTTGAATTGGCTGCAACCAACAGTAAACTACTAAATTACAAAACATGAGTAACGAAAAAAATCATTCGAATGAGATGAAAAAAGCAATGCCAATACCACCTTGTATTAAAGTTCTTACATGCTTTGAAGAAATAACCAGATACTAATCTGCTTATTTTAAAGTAATGAATATAATTTTATTACTGTATATGTATAATTTTATGACTCGGGCAGATTCGGTGCATCAAACACTTTGCAGACATGTTGTTCCCCCTTGCCCTTCCTAAACATCAATCTCACAGTTGCTGCATCAGCAAAAGCATGCCCTCCTACTGGTTATTTTTTGGATCTGATATAAATACCCCACCACCGGGATCAGCTATCACTGCAAGAAAACATTCACAAAATGACCATTTGAGAGTTTCTAAGTAGATTAAACAAGGCAACTGTTTTGCATTAGGTTAAACTGTTTCAATTGAAAAGTGAAGTATAACCTTGGTTTGTCATGTACACTGCTACATTGAATTCTTCTGCAATCTTTGTCAAACGAAAAAGCATCTGAGCCAATTTTGCTGTAAAAAATGAAATACATGAGTTTAGGATATATACATACTAATCACTGAAATTCGTTCATCTGCTTGAAAAATATTTTAAATAATAAATAGAGTAATTCACCTTCATCTGCTGAGTATGTATAAATGAGTGTATAAAAGTATGGTATGCCTCAAAGATGGACCTTTATTTGTACATATACTTGATATAAAGCAAATGACAACATAATGTATTTGGTTCCATTTTATATCTCTTTGTATTAGAAAAACGGCATGGCTACCAAATATATGTATCGTACTATATAAAATCCCATAATTTATAAATAAAATTCATGGATCATCACGTGGGTTTCTCAAAGACAGTTCTTGATCACATTCATTATAGCTACTAAATCAAGATTTTATGAGAAAAAGGCAAGTGTTTGAAAACTACACTTTTATATTATTTATAAAATCGTCTTCTTAAATCAACCCATGCCCAGACTTCCATTCCCAATAACACGAATACTCCATCATCACAGAACTATAAAATATAGGCTTCAATCTCACTAGTCTATTACTTATTTAAGACCCGTAAACCATCGTTTTATTAACATCAGCAGTAATCTAATGTTTTATTGCGGCTCCTGAAATCATTGTCCACGTAACCATTAAGGATACTGAAACAAGACTCGTAAAGACTAATGATTAACACAAGAATTGAACAGCTTGAGATATACCTCTAAACGCAGGGGGTTTCGAAAGGAATTAACACACTTGTTAGACACCCCTTTTCCTTACAGAAGCTACCACCTGAAAGAGTGGCAGAGAAGTCGGTTCATTATAATACTAACTTATGCCCAATAAATCTCAATCGTCGCCCATAATTCGGGATTTGCAAGTTAGCCGTGTTAATATGTACTTATACTATGTCTATAATTTTTTTTCATGGCTATTACATGCATGGTAGCATTAATATAGTTTTTTTTAGCTAGCAGGAAGCAGAATCACAAGCAACAACAACATAGCTATCAGTCTATCACATCATTTGCAGAAATTAATAGCAAACCAACTCAAGCATCACAATAAAACATGCTGAATGTCAGAGACTAAACCTGTGTAGAAACGCAGAGAGTATGAGCAAGCTGTGTCTTCCCAGACCTGGATAGTATGAAATCATTAAAACGGATTGGAAAACACGCGGTAAAGAATCTTTAAAAACGGAATGCCCAAAGCTTTCTGCTAGCACAACAAGTCCTCCCATTTTTTCAACCGCAACTTTAAGCTCAGCTATCCCAACCTAGAAAATACAGAGTTAGGTCAGCTTAGCTACAACTCTTGTTTCAGCATTGGAAGAACAAAGACAGTATGAAATCATTGAAATGTGTATATATAGAAACAATCACGTAGAGGCAGCACCAATAACAGAGCTTAGGGTTATTTTCTGATTCCTATATTCATTACATTAGTATCAATATATATTATACAATTGCCAACATGTAATATACTAAAAATATCATCACAGAGTGCAAGAAATATCTGTAATAAGCACAAAACTTTAAGCAAGCGTCAACTGATCAAGAGCGCAAGGAAAGACATCGAGTACATGTCCTTGATGTACAAGCTGTGTTGCAAGCCATTCATATAACTTCACTGCTTTGTGAAAAAACGGAGCAACATCTTTATCCAAATCCTTGTGGGAACGAATAGGTTCAGACAATGCTTTAGATACAATCTGAAAACAAATTATATACATGTCAGAAAACAGATTCGCTTTAAAATAAATATTTTAAATAATCACATAACAGTCAACAACATAATTATACTTGAATTAATATATACAGTAAGAGTTAGTAAGTAGAATACTCACAGAACCTGGCCCTTCGGTAGCTGGCCCACCCAAAAATGCCATAATTCGAGCTCCTGAACCAGGAACGCATACTCCCAATAGATGCGCAGCAACCGTTAACGCGGTACCCGTGGACCTTGGTGCCCTTTGATCAGCAGGAACTGGCCAGGGATCTTTTTGAAGCTCATCTAATACCTGATATAATGATATGAAGTTATAATCAGAAACGAGCAAATAATTGTATCCTCCTCTTCAACATAATTCATATGAAGAATTTAAGGTAACAAAACCTTGGCTCATGTGATATGTGTGATAGCCCATCAATCTATAGGTTGTGGATTCTAGTCCCTTGGTGGACATTTTGTAAATATGTGCGGATTTGTATAGTTTTCTTTATAATAAAAAACAACTTCAAGAATTACAACTATTAATAAAGTAACTACACTCAAAATGAAAAAAAAATATAACTGACTATGATATACTTTAGAGAATGGCAGTGTTCTTGTAACAATGTTCTTTGAACAAATAGTAAAAACGCATCAAACTATGATTTAACATTATAAATGGACAAACTCAACATAATTTAGCCATTGATATCACAACTGAAGTGCTTAGTAACATTTTACAAGCATTAAAGTCAACAAAATCATAGTTTGATTTGCGCATCTCTTCCAGATGCGTTGGCATCATACATATGCATCTACATTTATAATGAATATGATAATCTGCATCCATGTATCTATGCATTGACATATATTTGCCACGTAAAGTCCAAATTTTATGAATTTGTCAATTATCATGACTGGAATTAAACTTTTGAGTTCTCGTACCACTTATAAGAGGAAGAACATTCTTGCATAATCACATATTAAATAGAGATAACACGAGTTAACAGAAATACTCTCAGATGTGTTATTACACTAAAAGCAACCTTTCTTGTACACTCAAGGTCATTGTATTAGTACAACATGTCCCACCCTATGTCATTGAAATTTAAAACGGCTGAACACTTTTACATACTCAATGGCCTAGTGAGTACACTAAAACGAATTTATCTTACCGAAAATAATATCTGACAAATAACGTTGCTTTTTCATAATATATGCTTATATCCTACCCATATAGTAAAACAAGCTCAACACTTTAACATGCTCAATGACCTAGGGAGTACCAAAAAGTTACATTGCTAAATTCCTCATACCGAATCCGAAAGTATTTCTCTATCCATATAAAAAAGGACTTGCAATGGATTGGCAATACATATACCATGTACATACACATAAATTGAGTACCTAATACAAAATTTACAATATGGACTATAAAGATTATACCGAATTAAGCGCAAATTCACAATCTGCAGCTGGGAGCAAAAACCGATTAATACTTTCCTGCGAAAGCCCATCTCTAACGCCTGCAACAACTCCGGTAGCAGGTCTCGGTTTCTTCAAAAAGAAACCCATTTGTTCCAAAACCTGATCTTTAGTAATCTCCTTAGCCCCATTAAAAACATAAACTTTATTCATCTTACCAAAAAATCCCAATTCATGTACACAAACATATCTCCCAAAAGTGATCAAACCGACAAGCGAATTCCCGGGTATTTCCCCGATCACCCTCTCAATCCCTGATCTCAAAAACCCAATTTCCTCTTCAATCATACAAGTATCAATCACGAAGAAAAACACATTGGGAACAACGGAATTCGAACCGGGTGTGTCGTTCGGTTCGTATTCGATTGTCGTGTATTGTGGGAACAATTCTGCAGGCAAGTTTTCATCAGAGATAGATTGGTAATGTTGTGGGAAGTGGTTTCTGTTGAGACAAAACGAACAGATCCATAACTTTGTAGAGAAATCGACAATCGAAAACGGGTTTAGAACGGATCGGCAGTTTCGGCATCGGAGAGGGGAGTAGGGAAGTAAAGGGGTTGAATTGGGTAAGGGTTTGATTGGGGTGTAAATTGCGGAAATTGGGATGACAGATTGAGATGCTTCTTGTTTGGTTCCAGGGATTACATTCCATGGCATTCTTACTGCATCTTGTGTTTCTAAATCCAAGAATTCTGTCATCTCTGATTAAGATGATCAATTTGTTTATGAGATCAGAGTGTGATTTGTGATATTAGTAGACTTTTGGTGTTTAAGGTTTGTATGTCTATAAAATTGAGGAGCAAAAACAGAGATGAACGAATTAAGATTGAGTAAATGACATTTTTGGTCCCTCGAAAATTTTCACATGTCCTTAGTAATGATTTTAGCATAATTAACTAAGGGTTGTTTAGTTTATTAACTAGATTTTAGACCCGAGTCCAACAATGGACACGAGTTTACGATATTGTTAATATTAGATCTGCATATACTTATGTCATAAAAGCTTATAATTTTGAAGATATACGGTTTCAAGTATTATACTTTACAAGTTTTAGTGCAATAATCATAGGTTCGTTCTTGTGATTATTAGCTGATACATATTGATGAAATTGTTTGTCGTAGTCATTCCAAAAGTCACATGGTATATGTAACATCCCAAAACTTTTTGACGTTGACCGTTGACTTGTCGTTAATGACTGTTAGTTATTATGTGCTTTATATGTGCTTATGTGAATTAAATAATTAACGTGGGATATATGTTAAAGTGATTTAAATAATAAAAATTAAAGTTGATAATGATTAATGAAGTCATTTAATGTTCCTAATAAGATATAAGAGTTGTTAAGTGTTCCCGTATGTGTTAAACGAAGAATTAAGTGACGAAACGAGTTGTAACGAAGTGAGGGGGCCTAGATGTAAAGTTTTGAAAGTTATTCCACTATGAATAGAACTTTTGAGCTAAATAAGAGCTCAATGGAAGTTCAGGGACTAGTTTTGACATAGTTGGAAACTAAAGACGAGATTAGGGTCTTAGCAGGTCATTTGCTTCTAATTGTTAACAAGAATGTAATTAGTCAAAGTCAACAGTTAATACTCAACAATAAAAGTCAAACGGTCAAACGTATTCAAAGTTTTCCATAGTTATCTTATAAATTCATGTATAAATACAATCTCAAATGTAAGGGAAAAGGAGATTGGTTTTGAGAAGAATACCTTATTGTTATGTTGAGTCGCTATACATAAAAAAAAGGTTGTCATCTTGGGATTTATTGTAGCCGATTACAAGCAAAGGAATTAGAAAAAAAGGTGCTTAAAAGGGATTTGTTTCTTATCCTTTTTCCAAGAGCTAGGAAATATATTATTTTCATAATAGTAATAATAAGATACTTTTATTGTTTTGGTATGGTGTTGGTGGCATAGAAGTGAGAAGAAAACTGATATTATCTTG
>JANDBE010000048.1:30999485-31010276 GCA_024320915.1 Erigeron philadelphicus
GCCATGATATACCTTCTATACTTTTCCCTAGAACTTGAGCCATGATTTACCTTGCAACACTTCTCTCTAGAATTTGGTTCGTTTATGTAAACATAACATCTGCTAAAGTTGATCTATAAAAATTATGCATAGGATCAAATTTGGGTAATTAGTTAATCTGTGGGCTTTAAATAATGTATATATCATGAATAAACAAGACTGACTGTGCATACCAAATAACTCGGAATTATAAAGAGATAAATAAGATAAGGCCATGAGATGTAAACTCAAGTGCAAACATAACAAGCAGGTTGACAAGACTTTGACAGAATCTAGCTATGGGTAATGGGATCTTGTACTTGTTATTCTGTCAAAGTCTTGTCAACCAGCTTGTTATGTTTGCACTTGAGTTTACATCTCATGGCCTTATCTTATTTATTTCTTTATAATTCCGAGCTATTTGGTATGCACCGTCAGTCTTGTTTATTTATTCATGATATATACATCTGTTAAAGGGTATGTGTTTGAAGCCCACAGATTAATTAATTACCCAAATTTGATCCTATGCATAATTTTTATAGATCAATTTTAGCAGATGTTATGTTTACATATACGAACCAAATTCTAGAGAGAAGTGTTGCAAGGTAAATCATGGCTCAAGTTCTAGGGAAAAGTATAGGTAGTATATCATGGCTCATGTTTTTGGGCTTTTATTTAATAACATTATGAGTTTCTTAGTAATAACTGAATAATGGATCAACCTGTATTAATCTATACAATATACTTTACTTATTCCACATGTGTACGAAAGTATCCTCTCTGCAATCTGCTTCTTACATTTGATCTAGGTTTCATATTCTATTTGCTTTGTCTCATCTCGCTCTCGGTAATTCTAAGCTAAGCGATACGTGCATATACCCTTTCAGTTCCTTTTGGCATTTTATAGCTTGTACATATTTGTATTTGTAATCTCATGCTGAGTTATTATGAAAACAGATGGTGGTGGTGGTAAGGGTACCTGGGGAAAACTGCTTGATACCGACGAGGATACTCACATTGATCGCAATGATCCTAATTACGACAGTGGGGAGGTGGGATTTCTTTCCTTTCTCATCATATCATCCTTACTCTCTTCTTTTACATGGAGATCACTTGAGATAGTAATCTAATTTTTTTGGACCCAACTGATGTTATTTATGTTTCTTTGAAACTTATGTGTTTTTATTTATGCTCATGACTTTTCAGGAGCCATATCAACTTGTTGGTTCAGCCGTTTCTGATCCTTTAGATGAGTACAAAAAGAAAGTGGCATCCATAATTGATGAATACTTCACCACTGGTGATGTGGATTTGGCTGCATCTGATCTCAGGGAACTTGGGTCATCTGAATACCATCCTTACTTCATTAAGAGGCTTGTATCGATGGCCATGGACAGGCATGACAAAGAGAAGGAAATGGCTTCCGTTCTTCTTTCGGCCCTATATTCTGATGTCATAAGTTCTACACAAATCAAACAAGGGTTTTTCATCCTTCTCGAGTCTGCTGATGACCTAGCAGTTGACATACTTGATGCGGTTGATATACTTGCTTTATTCATTGCTCGTGCTGTGGTTGATGATATCCTTCCACCAGCCTTTGTGACCCGGGCCAAGAAATCCCTATCAGAATCTTCCAAAGGCTTCCAGGTTCTTCAAACCGCTGAGAAAAGTTATCTGTCTGCCCCACATCATGCAGAACTTGTGGAGCGGCGTTGGGGTGGCAGCACACATATTACTGTGGAGGAAGTTAAGAAACGGATATCTGATCTGTTGAGGGAATATGCAGAGAATGGGGACACTTCTGAGGCATGTAGGTGTATACGCCAGTTGGGTGTTTCATTCTTCCATCATGAAGTTGTTAAAAGAGCTGTAGTTCTAGCCATGGAGAATCGAGCAGCCGAGCCTCTCATTCTGAAGCTATTGAAGGAAGCATCAGAGGAGGGCCTGATAAGCTCGAGCCAAATGGTCAAAGGTTTTGCCCGCTTGCGTGAGAGCCTTGATGACCTGGCACTCGACATCCCTTCTGCAAAATCATTGTTCGAGTCGCTAATCAAACATGCTGTTTCTGATGGCTGGCTTGATTCGTCCTTTGTGAACTCATCGGGAGATGGTATGCTGACAGTGACCGAGGCGGAGGATGATGAGAAATTGAGGTGCTACAAGCAAGAAATTGTGACAATAATCCACGAGTATTTTCTTTCAGATGACATTCCTGAACTTATCAGGAGTCTAGTGGATCTTGGGTCACCTGAATACAACCCGGTTTTCTTGAAGAAGTTGATAACGCTTGCTATGGACAGAAAGAACCGTGAGAAAGAAATGGCATCGGTTTTGCTCTCTGCACTTCATATTGAGATCTTCTCAACTCAAGATATAGTTGATGGTTTTGTCCTCCTCCTCGAATCTGCCGAGGACACAGCTCTAGACATACTTGATGCATCAAATGAGCTTGCACTCTTCCTTGCACGGGCTGTCATTGATGATGTATTAGCTCCATTGAACTTGGAGGAAATTGGGAACCGTTTAGCACCAAACTGCAACGGGAGTGAAACGGTTCATGTAGCTCAGTCACTTATAGCAGCACGTCATGCAGGTGAGAGACTACTGAGGTGTTGGGGAGGTGGGACTGGGTGGGCAGTGGAAGACGCGAAGGACAAAATTGTCAAGTTACTTGAAGAATATGAGAGTGGTGGTGTTGTTGGTGAAGCTTGTCAGTGTATCCGTGACCTGGGTATGCCGTTCTTCAACCATGAGGTGGTGAAGAAGGCATTGGTGATGGCGATGGAGAAGAAGAATGATAGGATGCTTGATTTGTTGCAGGAGTGTTACAGCGAAGGGCTGATTACTACTAATCAGATGACCAAGGGGTTTGGTAGGATGAAAGATGGGCTGGCTGATCTTGCACTTGACATTCCAAATGCTGATGAGAAATTCAAGTTTTATTATGAACACGCTGTCGTCAGAGGATGGCTCCTTCCAGCATTTAGTGCCAATGGTGATGACGTTGATGCTGCATCTTCTTAAGACGGCGATGATGTATCTGTATCGGTATGCCTTTTTCTGGAAGAAATCCTTGTTGGTTTTCTCTGTTTTCACGAGTCTATTTGTTTACTTGATGTATAAAATGGTTTAGATGGTTGGTTGTTTTCGAAAGCTAGTTTAGGTCAGACTGGGTCTTGATAAGATACAATGAATGAACCAGTTCTGCTACTGATTTTGTTTTAGCATATGGGGATATATGTTTTGTATCTTTCTCCAGATTATAGCTCATTTCTTTCTTTCTTTTCTTTTATGTTCGTTATTGTTGCTTCGTTACCTCTTTTTCTCTGCAAGGTGTTACGATGATCAGCGTCTATATGTTTGATATTGTCTATTGTGTCGCCCATTTGTGTTGATTGCTATTTGCTACAAGCCTACAAACAGTGTGAATTGATTCAGTTATTATAGAGATTCTGAGTGGATCGGCTATATAAATCTATGTCTAGTGAACATCATTATTCATTACCTTCTTAATTTATTGACCCGAGCCCATGTTGGGCCTGCCATGTGTTGCATAAACCCACTTACACATGACCATTCCACATATCAAAGTATTAAACCTAAACTGGCATTTTCATGCTTTTAGAGTTATAGAATACCCAAAAACTTCTTGAAAGTATCTTTTTGAGAAAGCCCAAATATTTAGAACTTCATTTCGTCTTAACTACCATAAGTTGGATGGGTTTGTTACGTCTATAGAAGAGTAATGTTCTCGGAAATTCATTATACCTCGTATGGAATATATTTGCTGATGCGAAAACACCTGCTTTTTTCGTCTGGTTAGTCACAATTGAAAATATTATCATTGATGATATCCGGCTAACTTGGTCTTTTTTAACTATCGAAATGTGTTTTCGAACTATGTAAACTCACAAGGTTATGAATTCTATCACCATCGTATTTCTATGAAAAAGCTTGCTCAAGTTTTTTGCACATCCCATTTTAGTAAACTCTGATTTAAGTCCTCAGTGTGTTGGTACATTTTTCTTAGGAACACAAAAAACGACAATGTTGCCGTAGGAAAACAGGCACTTGTACATTTGTAGATTTGTTTAGCAAACTTATCAGTAACTAGGCATATTGTTTTTGAAGAAGGCTACTACAGAATGCAAGATCAAATCGCTCTTCTGGTGGATCCCCAATGCAGTCAAAAACTGCATCGGCATTTTCAAAGTCTTCATCCGCTGTGTAACTGTACTCCCAAACAAAATTAAGTCTTAGACATATGCAGTAAACCTTATCAAAAATAATTCAAGGGCTGGTAAGAATGTGTATTCAAACAATTGGTATGTTATCGCCTTATGTTATGGGCCAGCCATGTCATAACAGCTGAGACTGTGAACTTAGGTGTGTGTTGTATAAGGCAACTGGCTGATCTTAATCATGGTTTGAGTATATGTTCAATAGTAGAAGTAGACTTGGGTCTGGTGAACTAGTGAAACTAAAAGTGAAGACACTCTGGAGAATGGTCTAACAAAAGGAAACTTACCCGCTTTTTGTGACGATGCATGTCATTCCAGCTGCTTTTGCAGCTGCAAGGCCTATGCCACTGTCTTCGACCACCACGCACCTGCAAGCACCATAGCAAAATAAATCCTATGAGAGGTGGAAAAACAAGTTGATCACACTGGTTGGGTAACAAGTTAAACCATTTTAGATCAAAATGTATAATCTTTTAGTACAGGTCAATTAGGTTGGGTTGACTCTGCAACACCCTTTCGTCCATTATTCTCTTATGTTAATATAGATGCTCAATGTATCTGATTGTGGATACATAATTTTTTTAAGTTTTTCATATAAGGGAAAGAGAATTATAAGTATTTTAATACACTAAGATGAGACCTCGGAGCTCCTTCAAACCTCTTGACCCGTTTGAGATTTTGCTAAGCTTTTAGATTTTATCCACTTGACCCGTTGAATATTCAAGGTAAACAAATCAATCAATCTTTGAATAACTGAGAGCAAGATTTCACCTTCAACTTTTGATTCTAATCTTATTTTGAAATACAGGGCTGGTTGGCTCGACAATCGTCCAGATGTTTAATATTATGTTAACAAGGATGAATGAAGAGGCACGTTATCAACAAATGGATATATTCTGAGATATCTATCGATGACATTGAATTAATATGTGATGTGGCTGGATGGGTACCTTGAAGGTTCAACGCCCAATGTGGTGGCTGCTAAGTTGTAAATCGCCTGCAAAAGGTATAATCGTTATGGATAACCTCACAATGGAATGATGTGATTTGTAACATTATTTTTCTGGTCAACATGATTAGTAAGAAAAGCTAGAGACTCTACTGGATCAGGCTTTTTACGAGGAACCACGTCTCCTGCAAATATTTGTATCTTTGCCGCTCGTTCAGGTCCCAAAAGAAATGAGACTATAGCAGACACCTGGATCCATGACCTTGCTTAAATTGATACATTCATAGCAAAATACTTTTCAAAACAAAGAACCATATGAATAGTAGAGGTGGCAATTGCGATCCATCTATAAGTAATTGTTGGTTCAAGTTCTGTTTTATGCTTAACAGGTCAAATGGGTAACAAAAATAGCCAAAATTTTAAATGGGTTGAAATTTGCCCAAGTTGTATTTTTAATAAAGTGATAAAACCTCATAAGTTAATTTATTTAAATTTTAAAACATGGAATGGTAAAATTCATGCGATCATATGTGATGATAACATTGATCAGACTCATCTGAGTCCACATTAAAAACCAACCCTTTCCACCCGTTGCACAACTTGCCAATCCTAACTTTTTGAACCCTTACCCAACCCTCCCCTTGTTACACCTCTACCCAAGATGCATACCGCCTTTTCGTTAGAAGTACTGCACACGGCAACTTGCACACCTTTTGCAAAAGCCTGATCAATCAATCTGTAACCACAACACATCAACGAGAAATGTATAATGTTACTTGTAACCAAGAACTACATCACTCAACGATGAGAACAGAAGATGAAGTAGTTGCTTACTTTGCAACTCCAGGACGAAGAGGCAACAACTTCTTCTCAATAAGGACCATAAAAAGCTCGGTTTTCCGCTTGTGAAGTGAAGCTATAAACTCCTTCCTTTCTTGTTCACCTTTTGGCGCGTTTTCTGGCCAACCGGTTTGGTTGAAGTATGCTGTCATTCTTTTAACTCAAAGAAGCCATGATCTAACGTGTTAAAGCAACAAATATACTAAAATGAAGCATGGCATCCTTTTTGAAAGAAAATATAAGGTACCTTTCTTTTCCACCACCAATTTTTAGCAATTCACCATACAAATCTACATCCCATGTTACACCCAACTCTTTCTATAAAATCAAAACCAAATATCTAGTCAATTTCTTGATCAAGTTCATATCGATTTTGAATTCGATATAAAAAGTATACTGTTTTGAAAACAGTATTTTCTCATATATAGAACTAGTTTGGGTACCAAGACTTTTAAGTTTTAACTAAAGTCATGCCATTTTGAGTTTAAAGATAATTAAGTTGACCCTAAAAGTCACAAAAATATCAAGCCAATCACCCAACAAAATCACATATTCAAGTGTAAGTTTAAAATATCATATACTAGTTGAAATTGACAAGAATTTCTATCAAGTTGTACTAAATACATGATAGGAATCATAGTTTATAGCATATTATTATAAACATACAAAAGATAAAAGCTGACTTCAAAAGTCAAAATGTATATCCATATAAGCAGAAAGCTACTAATCTTAAGGTCAAAAGCATAATATTTATAAACTAAATTCATAATAGATTCTATAAATATTTGCCATTAGAGATGGAAAAATAAGAACATGGTGCATAAAAACAATAATCAAGCAAGATTATAACAAAATCATACTTCTGTAAATGTGTCATTGAAAGAGACACGATGGCCGTCTTTCTCGGTATCAACGAGCACTCCATCGCAGTCGAAAAGAAGAGCTGAAGGAACAACAGCTGATGAGTCAACTGCAGAACATTTGAAACTAAAGTTTCTTGATGTTCCAATTAACTTGGAGACTGATGATTGGATTGAAAGTTGTTTGCCAGTTATAGAAGATGGTAATAACAATGTGGGTTTGAGTTTATATGTAGTAATTTGGTGACATGATGTCTTGTTGGAGCAAAAAGCAGAGGATGTTGAAGGAATGATGATTGATGCCATTTTGTGTTTGGTTGGTTGGTTGTTTTGGTCTGGTTTTTTAGTTGAGTTTCATGGGGTTTTTTTTGGTGGGAATTGTGATTGAGGAATTGTGATTTTGTGGAGGTGTGTGTGTGTTTTTTCCAAAACTTTATCTTTTTCATGTTTGTTTGCAATTGCATACCACCACATACACTTTCTCCTATAATCCTGTGAGGTCCTTTGGGAAATTATTGGTATTGTTTGACATTTTCTCATTAAGTCATTATGGGTATAAGAAATGTAGGGATGCAATCGAGTCTAGTAACTTCATGTGCTAGTCAGGTTTGTTTTTGAAAAATATATTTTTAGCCAACTCTTTCAAGGATAGCTGGAATTCGAGCTACTTGACATTTTTGAGTTGTGTTACGAAAAAATAAATTATTGAACTTCTAAAAATCAAATGAACTTTATCGACACACAGGTTTATCCTTTATTTGTATATACATAGACGCATAGTTATCGTTTTATTTACTTGGGTTGTATCATTATTGACACAGGCGAATCCTTTATTTGTATGTGCAGACTTATCATTTTATTTAGTTGGGTTGAATCATGTCTGGATTTCGTTGAATTTATTGGATAGTAGTATTTCTACAAAAAAATTTAGCCATACTTCTTATGCATGGGTAATTGGTTAGTGATATTTCTACAAAACAATCTATGGATAATGATATTTACACAACTATTAGAGTTAAGGGATAAATATTCTGAAATGTAATAAACTTTGGACAAATATTTATGATAGAAAATAACTAAAGTCGTGTGTATTTATTGTATGTGAGAAAACATATGTGACAGCCATATATATAGGTGCCACTTGTTAGATTTTAATTGGTTTGATACATTTTCTTACATAAAATATACATAATTTCGAGTTGTTTACGTATAGTACACACGACTTTAGTTATTTCCTACTATAGACATTCGTCCAAAATTTATTACATTCCAAGGTACTTATCCTTAAAATTAATTATAGAAAGTTACATAATTTATCTCATTATACATGAACAAATATAAACAATATTGTATTTGAAATATAAAATCTAAAATAAAAGTTAATAAAATTTAAAAGAAAAATAATATGAACTCCACATATAGTATATGTGACAATCATATAAACTGCTGATTATAAATTTTTAATTGATCGAATACATACAATGTACAGAATTTAAAAATTCATTATATACAATACACAAAATTAAGGTTCAATACATATTATAACAATTTGGGTAAAATTGTTTGCATTATGAAATACTACTCTCTAATAAATACAAACAAACAAAACAAACTTAGAAAAAAAGAGTTAATATATATGGTACACGGTTACCATTCTTTCACAAATGTTAAAAGGAAAATGTTAAAATGGGTGGATAAAAACAATTACATTTAAGGACTGCCTGTGTTGACCTATATCTATCCCTCTTCCACCTCAGCCCAAAATCAATTGTTAAAAAAATATTACTGTGAAGCTGGAAAGGGCCAAAAAAGATTTCATTTCATATTATTTTATTCAAATATTAGTAAACTTGACAGCAAAATCGTATTGATTCTTCGATAGAGGTACGCTATTATAATTATTGTTATTTACTAGTATTATATTGAAGGCAGTAGTTAGTAAGAAATCATAAAGACCGACCTTAGCTCAGTTGGTAGAGCGGAGGACTGTAGTGTGATCCATAGCTATCCTTAGGTCGCTGGTTCGAATCCGGCAGGTCGGACTTTTTTTTATCCCAGCCAGCCTGCGATTTGATACTTCTATTATTATTATTAACTTACTAATTAATCTTGCATCACTCCTAATTTTATTTATTTAAGTTTGTTTCTTGTAAGCAAAGTTTTTCTAATTTTCCATTTATCAAGGAAATTTATTTAATGCAGTGTCATCAGCAGTGGCGGAGCCAAGATTTTTATCCTGGGTCGCTGAACAGATTTCATGATATTAATGAGTGCAAAGTTAAACTACAAATTTCAGTTACTCTAATAGGGGTTGCCAATTACCTTAAAACTAATTAAATACTTAAAAAATAGTACTAAAAATATAGAGTTTTATTAGAAATTGAGGGGTTGCCATGGCCATCCGTGGCCACCACATAGCTCCTCCACTGGTCATCATCACATTGTGGTGTGGGTGTGCGTGATCTAATGCTTTTTGTCATATTCGGTGTGATCGTGTATGTTGATGATGTGGTTGCACCCCTCTCTGGATGCTATGTTAGCTAAACCTGATTTAAAGTTTTTGACTAGTATTCAGTGAATGTCTGTCTGGACTATTATTATTTTGCTCTTATGGTTTTTTCGGAGCACTATGTTGTTAAATATCAGTTTGGATGTCGATTTTAGAAAAAGTTTCATTCCGAAAAGCTTTCTAAAAGCCCTAAATAAAACCTAGTGAAAGTAGGGTTAGATAAACGCCTAGTTCCAGCTTAAGCTACAAATTCCAGCTATTTTTGCGCCAAACATACAAGTCGTAACTCTATTATTGGAAAGATTATATGTATACATGTTTTCAGAACATATGTAAATGTAAGATTGTAAGGCGTTAATTGCTAGCTTGTTATTCAGGTAATGGCTTCTGCTGAACCTTCAGATGCGGTAATTAGGGAGCCTATGCAAGCCAATAACGGTACTAGAAAACCCAGAATTCTTCTGGCAGCAAGCGGAAGTGTGGCTGCCATAAAGTTTGCGAACCTCTGCAGCTGTTTCTCAAATTGGGCAGAGGTTAAAGCTGTTGCCACACAAGCCGCTTTACATTTCATTGATCAAACATCACTTCCTAAGGATATGGTTCTTTATACCGATGAACATGAATGGTCAACTTGGTCAAAGATAGGAGATACCGTGCTTCATATAGAGCTTCGTCGATGGGCTGATATTATGGTCATTGCCCCGTTATCAGCAAATACGCTTGGGAAGGTAATATGTTGTTGCAACTTATATTGTGTTTTCTTTTCACTTTTGTAGTTGTGTGGTTCATGCATCTCATGGAAACTTGACTCAAAATGAAGTTTATGCAAATTCTTTGACTATATGCCAGATCCTTTAGTTAGCACAAAAGGTGAATCTCCTTAGCCTTTAGTTAGCAAAATGGGCGGATTGAGTGATAAGCCAAAACGGTAATTTATGGTCTGATCTGGCTTTTTGGACCTGAAACTGTCTGTTCATAATGTTTTTGATAGATAACTAGTTTGTTATATATGTTTACATAACTCGATAAATTTTCAATTTTTAACGATGACGTAGGTTTCTGAATGAAACTTTTTATTAGCTTTTATGCATTACAATTAGTGACATTCAACCCATTCAGCGAATTTCCATCCTAGATAAGTTTTTATCCTTTTTACCCTGTTAGAGATCTAACATAACTTGGATTGACTCGTTGGCCTCTTGACTCTCATGTGAGTATGGGTTTATTGGATGTTTAACTTGCATTCTCTGTTAATAGAGATGCTTCAGTTTTCTATAATCCATTAAAAAATGATATTGTTTTCTGATGCGTCTCTTTGAGGGAGGGAGGCTATGTGTTTGTGTCTATCCTAAATGTAACTTCTTTCAATTTGTT
>JANDBE010000048.1:31077662-31089086 GCA_024320915.1 Erigeron philadelphicus
GATTTGTTTGTTATAGAAAATTAAAAAATGAGGTGGATTATCCACATCACTAATATTATTAATAAAAAAAATCAAAATAAAATTAAAAGTTAAAAATTACTTGCTACCTGATGATAAACCCCAAATAGAAGTGTCTACCGGTTTTATTCCTCATAACAGTCATTTTAAAAGTTTAGTCTTAAAACAGGATTTCGTAACAAATTCTATCATTCTCTCAATTGAGTCAACCTATTTAGTCAACACAAAAGCTTCACACACACTAGTTAACTACTCAAAAACCAAACTCTATCTATATCCATCCACAACAGAAACTGAAAATGCAAACCCTCTTAAACCCTCACCCCATTTCCTTCCTTCCCCCCAAAATCCAAAACCCTAAATTCCATCACATCAAACACCAAACTTATAATTTCAACAATAATAATCTAAACCCAATTTCCACTAGCAAATTCACCACCAATGCATTCCAAGCAGACGAATTTCCAGTCGACGAAGAATTCATTCAGAAATTCGGCCCGAAAGACGTAGAAACAGAAGACGAAGCCCGTCGTCGCAACTGGGTCGAAGGCGGATGGGCACCATGGGAAGAAATCTTGACTCCAGAAGCCGATTTTGCCCGAAAATCATTAAACGAAGGGGAAGAAGTCCAGCTTGAAAACCCAGAATCAATTGAAGCATTTAAAATGTTGAGACCAAGTTACAGAAAGAAGAAAATGGAAGAATTGGGGTTAACTGAAGACGAATTTTACGCGAAACAGTTTGAGATTAAAGGAGAAATACCTGACCCTTTGATAACGGGCTGGGCTGGCCCATTGGTTGTTAGACATGTTCCGCCGAGAGATTGGCCGCCGAGAGGGTGGGAAGTGGATAGGAAGGAGCTGGAGTTTATTAGAGAAGCTCATAAGTTTTCGGCCCGAATTGATTTGGATCAAGTAATGAATGAGGCGAAAAGTGATGTTGATGGGTTGTGTTTGGATAGATATAAGATGTTTTTGAAACAGTATAATGAATGGGTTGATGCTAATAGAGATAGATTAGAGGAAGAATCTTATAAGGTTTATTTCATTTACTCTTTTTTTATAAGTGATTTTGGTATCTTTAATATGTTTCTTTTTGCAAATTAGGCATAATGATACATTATGTGTTATACTTCTGAAACGCAATTATCCAAACACTTATATGTATATATACAATACAATTTGTCCAAAATGGAACTATAACTTACTAGTAGATGGGTAACCTTGAATACTATAAGCCAATGGATCGTTTGTATAAGTATAATGTCTTATGTTTTAAATTAGAGAGGGTCGTTGTTTAGGTTAATTTAAAGTAATTTAAGAAAGTGATTAAGTATGTGTACATAGGCACTCTATATGCTAAGGAGGTGTGCGTTTATGGTAGAAAGATACTGTGATAATGATTTAACGATTATTAACTTTGGTCGATATAATAGATTATTAGGATTGTAGACAAAATTGATAACTGAGAAATGTGAAATTATAAAAGGTTGTGGCTTTAAGCATATGGTTATCTTACCATATGGTTATCAAGTTATCTGATTTTCATTATTTAGTTTGTTAGAAATGCACATCCAATAGTTTCCTAATTCGAAATGATTTAAGGTTATCTAATAATATTATTCATGATGTTTTTGTAGTATGATCAAGATTATTATCCTGGGAGGAGGAAAAGAGGGAAAGATTATAAGGAAGAAATGGTAAGACGGGTTTTGTGGTTTCAATTGGAACAACAGAATATGGATGATGTTATAGTTTCTGAATCGTTTACCTTCTTTTTTTCTCTGCAGTATGAGCTACCTTTTTACTACCCGGGACAGGTACAAATTGTTGCTTTATAGTTCTCGTTGTTTTCCAACTTTTTTAGACTTTCGACTTTATCTCAAGTTTCTCTTGGTGATGGCCTTCATGGAATTTGCCATTTAACTTGTAAAAAAAGGTATCATATTCACATTATAGGAATAGTTGAGCAAGGATATATAATTACAACTTTCTTTATGCAGATATGTGTTGGTAAAGTTACTACATTGCATCTTTATCAAGGAGCTTTTGTTGACATTGGAGGTGTACATGACGGGTGAGCACTCCTCTTTGTAATCTTATGCGAGATAATTGATTAATTGAATTCTTCACTCACTTGGAGTGTGTGTGACATTTGTTATAAATTTGTGTACTAGGCAATATCCCATTTTTCCAATATACAGAATGAATCTTGTTAGTTATCCTAATAATTTGCTTGTTATTCATCTTAGAGGAATCAATTTTAATCCATTCATGGAAATGTTAACCAATTTGGGTTATATTTCTATTGCTAATAAGTCATTGGGTGTCTCTCCTTTAATGTCAAGAAAGTTGCATCCGTCATAATGAATGTAAATCATATCTGACATGCTAGTCATTATATGAAATTCAGGAAGAAAGACACAAGGTTTGGGTGAGGCAACCTGACCGAACCCAATTTGACTGTTTTAAAATTGTTACCCATTTTTACCTGTTAAACAAGCCATCTGACCCACCAATTTTCAGGCCTATAGCTATCCTACTCCTCACTCCTCAGTGCATTCTTTCATACAGTTTAAATGTTTAGATATCCTTTAGTGAGGCCGATTCTCAGATTTTTAACTTTATGCCCCATTGTCATTTCAGGTGGGTTCCCATTAAACGTAACGATTGGTTTTGGATTCGACATCATATAAAAGTTGGTATGCAAGTCATTGTTGAAATATTGGTAAGTCATGACTTTTCAATTGCCTGAAACTTTCACCCTCTATTGCATGTGAAAATGTTGTATGCACTCCCCTGCTCAAAAATATATCTATTTTGCAGGCAAAACGAGATCCTTACCGTTTCCGGTTTCCTATCGAGATGCGTTTTGTTGATCCTAATATTGACCACCTTATGTATGCATAATTCCTTATTTTGAATCTATATTTTTATAGTAGTTAAAGGTGGCAATGTCAATCCATTTACATATGAATAGGTTGATTTGATTATTTTTTTATCTCTAATGGGAATCGCGCCTTGGACTTTCTACCTGCAGTTTTAAAAGATTCGACTACCCGCCAATTTTCCATCGTGAAGAAGACACTAATATGGATGAGTTGAGTGTAAGTATCTGTCTTGTTTGGTAATGGACTACAATTGTCCTTATCTTAATTGTTTCTTATGTTATAAGCATCTGTGGGCTGTCTCCGACATTACAGGAATATGTATGATAAACTGGTCCTTTTTAAACATTGACCATACACTTTTTTACCAGCGTGATAGTCGAAGGCCCCCTGTTTCTAGAGATGATCCGGGAATCAAAGTGGAGGAGGAACCTATTATTTGTAATCACCCTTATGTTAATACGGTATCCTCTCTTCTCTATATGGTTCGAGTATTTCTGCTTAACATTGTTAAATTTTACATGTTAGTCCCTTGTGAACACACATACTGACATAAATTGCAAGATAATGGCGGAGCCTGAAAAAATCTGAAAGAGCAAGGGGGAAAAAGTCTTCAGTCTATGTTTTCATTATAGAAGTGGTAAAAAAAAGGTAAAATCATATTGTTACAAGAGGTAAATGGTGAGTACACTTGCTATAAAAGGTAAAATGATATAGTAGGTTGCTATTCCAGCGTTTAACCTTTAATAAACAATTTGACTAATCTATATATCTGGTATATCATTCTATGTTGTGGACCAAATCAGTATCTTGTAACGAGACTCTTTAGATCTGCCAAATATAGAATTGTGGTGTTCATCTTGGGACATGCCACACAGGAAATTGATTTGGCATGGGGGAGCATTACTGAAACTACACAGTAACAATATAGTGGTGGTAACAAAAGTCATGTTCTTGGTTTATACCTAACTCTCGGTATTTGTACGATAATCGTGTTGTTGTGGTGCTACGAGATGGTGATTTATCGTATAGAAGAATGGATTCGCGGACCTATTGTTGACCATAGATGCAAACCGATTGACCGCTACCATTTGATTTTTTTGTGTGTGGCCTTTTTTTTATATTTGGTGAAATAAATAGGTGATTAGAGGCACATTTATGATAGAATAATAAAGGGACTTACAAAATGGAGAAGATTGAACAATGTTACAAGCGAAACATATGGATATCTTTCAGAACATATAGATATATGATAACAATAACCAGTACAATGACTATCTTGGCATCTTTGGTAGTTAGTGCTAAATAGTGTTATTACGTGCACCCTTGATTTGGGTTTTTTAACCAGTTATTCACTTCAATTTACTTTACAGTTATGGCAAATACATGTTGCTGAACAATTGATTATGGATGATATGGAAATGAATCCTGATAAATATGAGGGTAAAAAATTGTCCGAGTTAACTGATGAGGAGGAGTTTGATGAAGAAAATAGTGTTCAATATACCCAAGATTATTACAAGGAAAGTTTGCTTCCCAAAAGGATTGTGGTGAGTACCCTTCATTTGGTGCCTACTTTACTTTTTAGACTCATTAACTGACAGTAACCTTTGTATGCATCAGAACGTTAGCGTCAAAGATCTTGACTTGGAAGCTGCATTTGCAGAGCGCCAGGTGGGTATTGTTATTCTTATGTTTTTTTGGTGTCATCATTATTTTCTGCTTGTCATCAGCCTTTTGAAATTGGTAAAATAATCAGCTCTAGAGTTTTAATTAAAAGATTTGCTCCTGATTATTTCAGGAGTTTTGGATTATCAGTTTCAATAGGTGGAAAGATAAACTATAATTACATAGTCGCCCGTATGTGCTAGCCAAATTTGATAGACTTGTCTGCCATTTCACAAAAAATCTGCTCTTTTTTTTTAAAAAAAAAGTAAAAATCAATTGACCTTCTTGGTCACTTTATTCATTAGCTCCGTACATACTCAACATCTGTCAAATAAGCACATCCAAGCACTATTTTCTACGACCTGTCCCGTTGTCGAATATATGATTTTAATTATTCATTTTTATATAAACACTTTTTAACGCACATCCAACCACCCTTGGTTTATGACTTTTTTGTATCAAAGAGTTGGCATCTGGCTCTAACATATATTTTGTCACAGCATCATAATGACTTGAAAATAAAAGCAATGGAAGGGGGCGCAACTTCATACAAAATAGATAAGTTGAGGCGTAATCACGAAATGGATGAATACGATTTGGTTCATTGGCGTCGGTCAGTCGAGGAAAGAGAGGCTTTGCTTAGAGATATAAGCTGGTACTGCACTTTGAACATTAACTACAATAAGTATAGTTAATGACTTAATTCTATAAAATTATGTAACTTATTGTAAATTCTTGCAGCCGTAAAGCACTTGGTCTGCCATTAGAGGAGCCAGGGAGATACCATGATCCGAACACCGTTGCGAAAGACAAATATGACCCTGAAAACCCACTTTATAGATATGATTACTGGGGTGAGCCAAAGAGTTCGGAAAAGACTAAACAAAACCGATTGAGAGATTTCCATAACAAAGGCATTATAGGCAGGGGAATGGTTTGGTATGAATCTTCGTATGAAGAGACAATGAATAATCAGGAGGAAACGCAAGTCAATGAAATCTCGCAGACAGAGGAAGACGAAGATGATGAGGTAGATGATATTATATACGAGATTGTTTCTGAGCCACAGCCAGAAGTGAATGGGGTTCAGACTAATGTATTTTCAGATGATTATGATTAAGTTGCCGTATTGTTAATTTGTTGTATGTACAGATGGAAGGTGTTGTTGAACATTAGAGTGTCTCCACGAGCATTTTTTATTTTTGAACGTTATTGGCGGATTTAGATATTTTTACTAGTTTTATCTATAAAGTCGTTTGGGTGTTTTAGCTTTGCTGAAAATACCAAATAGTTGCATCAGATACAACCATACGGCGGTATAATGCAAGAAATAAAGTCATTCAATTAAATCACAAACACTAAATAATGGAAAGCATTTGTTGTCACAAGAATTTGCGCATTTCCTGCTAGTCTTCCACAGTCTGTCTGCTGATGTAATGCGCATGCTCCATGGAAGAACATAAGCTTTTAGATATTCAGTTTGTAATTATGAAGAGCGGTTTGATCATGTTGGGTTAATCGAGTTATTCACAAGTTGCGGGTCAAACGAGTCATAACATACGGGCCAAGTTATGGTGGTACTCGGTTATTTGGCTAGTCAAGTGTCTAATAGTTATATATTACGTATGTTTATTTAACTTGTTTTTAATAAGTTGGTGTAAATTTGGTCAGTATGTTGACCAAGTAATTAGGATATGCCCAAGTAATTAGGAAGTGAGTGCATGGAGATCTTGGGCTAGAATATCATGGGTCACCGAGATATTAGGAGTAAATGGTATCTGTTAGTTAGCATATTTCTATATAAATAGCATAAGTGTAGTTCTTAGTTTTGTACCCTAGCTTCAATTTCAGTTTAATATTCGGTAACTTTCAAAGCCATTTAATCTTCTTTTACACAGCAAGTTTCTTCATATTTCACTTACTCATAATTTGAGTGTTATAGTGAGTGTGTGAGTGAGAGTTGAGGGCCTGAAATCCAACAGATCAGCTGGTGGAAGAATCACACATACTTCTGAATTTCTCGATTTATCATCTTGGCCTTTGAAGAACCATTTGATAGGGCCTTTGGATACCCTTTTGGCGATATGATCCAAACATATGCAGATTCTCCATAAAGCGGTCCATGGGTGCTTTAGATCGAATATAGAAACACAGTCACTTTCGATGTAAGGAAGCGAATGTAGGCTGTGATATTATCGAATACGATATACTACAATTTTACTTGATTTCAATCACTAGTAGAAGTACGAAGATTAAACTTAGTTGGGATGAGCAGTCCTGGAAAAGAGCTTAATCTACTACATCTTAAGTTCATGATACGAACATGCACTTTTGTAATTGTCTTCGATCCATTGAAAAAAAATCCAATCCAGTCCAACCAACCTCAAACTTTTATCCAACCAACCCCAACTACATAATTAGCACCTTGCAAAATATGCTTGCCAAATCTAGCAAAAATCTTAAATGTCACCCCTTTTCCAGCAAAGCCTAAAAGTTTGCATAGATATTAAAGGACAAACGAGTTGAGCTTAATAAAAAAAAAACTAAAGATCCCGAGAAAGAAAAAAATAAAAACTTAAAAATAAAAAGATGATAAATAGGCGTGAAGTGGTAGTTCAAAATCTGGTAAAACACCAAAAAGTGATTTATTGTAGTGCAAGAAGGTCAGAAAATCGATCTTCTCGGTATTAATGTTGCAGGTACCATTGTACCAATAATCATTTTTCGATCAGTTGAAATTTTACCAAGATATATATGTACTTTCACATATACCTGTATCCAAAATCGTGCTGTACCTAATTAGCATGACCCATGCTTCTCCATATATTTAATCTTTCTCCATCTTTCTTTCTCATCACATGGGCTCTTAATAATAATGTTTTAGTGCGCCAATAAAGTTTGTATAGTTTATTTTTACAGTTGAAATTTATGCAACAGAACATATCTGGTCATGAAAATATACACCTTATGAAGTATAGTACCAATAATAATTAATCAAGCTAGCTAGGTCTAATTAAAATGCTCAAAAAACAGGTCTCAATCTCCATAAACAACTTAGTATACAAGATAGAATTAACACTGAAATAATGCAAATTCATATAATATATCCTTGCCACAACATGAAAAAAATTGTGCCATATTATATTACCATGCATATTATAAGACATAAGCCATGTTTAAGAGTATAATTAAGGATCGGATCAGTACTTGAAACATGTGTAAAAACTTTATCACTAGTAATTAGTAGTTGTACGTTTAATTTGCACTCTTTGTTTAATACAACTTTTATACACCACTCTCTCAATACTCTTACTAATTAAGGAAAGCATCAAATAAAAACCTAGGTTAATTAAAAAGAGATTACGTACGTACGCAACAAAATTAACTTCATCTTAATTTACAAAGACAGTGCAGCTTTAACATCCAACCGCCATGCAAAACCACCGCCTTGCAACCGCCACACATCACACGGCGCCGTGACGGTTGAAGGCGGCGAATTGCCCCTTCCCATCCCCCATGTGACTTTCACCTTGCATGTGAACCCCGCAGTGTGACACATCGGCATCATAACACGATTATATTTCTTAACCACCGTAATAATCTCCGTACCATCTAAACAACCACCACCGGCCGTCATCTCTTTATACGCCTTATTCGTCCACACCACCGTATCTTGACTATCGGTAAGGAACGATGGACACGTGTCTGTATCCATGCTCATCACTTGGTTCTTATGCATAACAAAGGATAGATCATCATCATTCATCCACGTGTTTGTAACGGATTCCATCGTGACATAAGAAATTATCTGTAATTTCTTACGTTCAGTTACATAATCTGTAACTGAAAATACACGTTTGTTGCAAATAGATGCTTCTGACCGCATCTGTCCGTAACAAATTGTTTGTTGCTTATTATTAAAACTCAACAAATTCAACTCTGGTTTGTTCCAGAGCTGAAAATCAACAAACTCATCAGATTTAGTCGGTTCATAAACTTTATTGACCAGGGACACCAGATCAGATTTCTCATTTGATAAACTTGTTATCAGTGAGTTTTCTTTTCGATCTGGTGTCTCTGGCATCAAAGATAGTGTCACCACCTTCATCTCTGGTTCTCCGCCAGGAGTACATGGAGATGAAGGCTTTGACACTCTACGCTTCTTTAAAACATTGTTTGTTTTTGTTTCTTTCTTTGTTTTATTAACACCACTCCTAACATACTTCCTTTTACGTCGTTGGGGTCGACCATGAGTGTCTCTATTCTCGACGGTAGAGCAACTAGAAGTACCGGATCCAGAAGCCATAGGTTTCGGCGCAATTGGTCGAAACTTGAGCATTATTTTATCAACGTTTGACATACCATAGAACATCTTATTACTAGCACCGCCGCCGCCGTTGTTGCCGGAGTATCTAGCAATACAACAACCACCATCTCTATAACTATCCATCTAAGTATCTGATCACGTAGTTACCGGCCACCTAGTGTTTTTTTCTCTTTACCGAATTTAGTATGTTTTGAGGCTCTTTTAGAAGATTGTGGTGGTGTGTCGTTTGTATATAAAGGAGTTATGAAGATATTCTATTTTAAACTTTTACCTAAATCTTGGATGACTAATTTAATATATATTTCTATTTACGTTTTAGTATGCTCCATGTTAACACATATATATATCGTCGTCTTTCTATATATGTTATTAACAAAAAATGCTAGTATATTTGTGTCTTAATTTATTTTTCTAAAACTATTTTCGACATGTTCTATTCGACACGTTCTAGTATGTATCATTCTAACATTTCTATAACTTAGTTTTAGCTCGTTTTAGATCTCATTCGGAATAACGTTGGGTAGTAGCAAGTGATTCGGAAATAGTCAAAGGATATCCGGTTAGCTAGGCCATGGTTCTGTTTTTTTTTACTTCCTTAATAATTAAAACTTTATGTATTCAGTCAAATTTTATGGTCAATATTTGACAAAATTAACAATAAAATAAAATTTAATTATTTATTTTTTACTTAATACATATACAAACATTATTTTTAAATTCGCTTACTTAATACATTCAATACTTAATAAATAAATAAATAACGGATCCTAGGTACTTGTTAAGTCAAAATGTCTTGCTCTTCATAATAACCTAAACAGAAAAATACATCAGCTTATTGTATTTTTTTAACGTTCGTGTTATAAGACGGCTTGCCGTTACATCTATTCAGACTGGCAGTCACTAGCGATCAATCCACGAAGTCAGAGACCACAGAAGAGAGAAAACTCACCAATTTAACTGCTACAGATGGCACGACGATTAATTGAAGATAAAACATCGTCTGCTCATATTTGAATCCTGGTTTTCCACGATCCAAGCATCATTACAGGGCTCCTGGAGTTTAAACCTATTTACAAGTTTATTGTATTTGTAGATTATTGCTTGCCTACATATGTTTGTGAACAACTTTTTTTTTCTAACCATGATTTTCGTACAAATGTTAGGATGTCGATCTTCTAAACTAAAAAACACTTTATATTATTGAGTATTTAATTAACAAAAGGCGTGCACATTTCTAGTTCTTAGTAGGGAACTAGGGATATAGCAAACCTCCATTCATATTCTCTTTATTAAAACTTTGGCGATTTACAACTTAAATACTAGATTATCGTATACTATACATTGTTGGGACTATGATATATATACTTAGATATATATATATATAGATAATATACTCCGTAAGGTTTACAACTATATAAGTCATTGATGATCAGATGATGGCCAATTGCTTGTCGTAATTAACACACAGATGGACTTCAAGTTTAGAGGGATATGTGGAAAATTGATATACATGCGCAATGTAAGTGAATTAAGTATGAAACGGATGATATTAAATTAAATTGTTAGGTATGTGTGTAATAGAATTACCTCAACCGTAGCATATTATAGGAGGAAAGGAGTTTTAAAAATTTATAAAGTATACTTACTAATAATAGAAAGGGTTATAGAAAGTGTTTTGTTGTTAGTATGTTGGCTATAACTCGGATGATACTCGTTATTTCAAGTTTTAAGTTGGAATCTTAGAATCAAAAAAAAAAAAATTAAGCTTATGAATTAAAATATTAATCATTACCTCGAATTTAATTTATGATTAAATCATTTCTAATGAAATTATAAAACATGCACAACCGTTTGGCTATACTCCTGCATATTAGTAAAAAGTGACTTGGAACAATGAAACACCACATTATGGGTTTCTTGTTTTGGGGAGAAAATATTCGGATGTTTATCATTGGTGATACAAAAACAGATGTACCTTAGATAGAGGCCGCGTGTGTAAGAGGGATCTAACACGTGTTACAACACCGAAAATCACTTTCTCCTTTTTTCACTTGTTGAAGCGGCAGAAAAATTTTATAAAAATAATTAGAGCGTATTGGTAGAGATGCTTGAAACGTGGCATATATCGTCAAACATCACATTCACACATTATTTTCCTGATATTATTATTCAACGAATAACATGCAAGTATAACAATGGGCCCCATGGTTCAAAAATACAGCCACTCTGATTGCGAAAAGTGTCCTAGGTTTGGGGCACGTAAGGTGCCTACACAGTGCACCTAGACCGTTTGTATTATTTGAGTTTCTCGATAAGGCAAGTTTGGTTTTTAATGACCAGATGGATGCTCCAGATATGGACAGGTGTTCCAATCACCTTTTCCTTTGGGTACCATACGCTTGTGTTTTCATTTTTGAACAAATAAACTTTTGTTTTGTAGTACATG
This sequence comes from Erigeron philadelphicus, assembly GCA_024320915.1. Classification (NCBI taxonomy): domain Eukaryota; kingdom Viridiplantae; phylum Streptophyta; class Magnoliopsida; order Asterales; family Asteraceae; genus Erigeron; species Erigeron philadelphicus. The sequence goes on from JANDBE010000048.1 coordinate 31,089,009, forward strand.
TTGAAAGAAATCTAAATACCTTGAAAGAATTAATCGGCTAGATTATTATTATATCATCAAAGTTCAAAATACAAAGAA
>JANDBE010000048.1:31152664-31166098 GCA_024320915.1 Erigeron philadelphicus
AAAAACCTTTCCCAAAAAAAAAAAAAAAAAAAAAAAAAAAAAAGTGATTATATGATATGGAAACGCAATTTTGAAAAATCATGTACGTAAATGCAAAATTTATTTTGATTGCAAAGGTAACATCAAACACCTCCTTAATACATTCAGTCAAGTTTTATATTTTTTTTAATTAAAAAATAAAAATAATAATATTTATATATTTAACAACTTAATACACTTAACATTAATGACTTAAAAAAAATAATACCTCACTATAACTTTGTGACCTAAATATATAGTTTTAACTTTTAAATTACTATACAAGTTCGGATATGTAATTTTGTCAAAATTATAGGCTGATTTAAGATTTGACTTGCAATTTTCATCAAATGATGTCATAAGATTTTGATAAGATTTAATACTGAACATTTCTCTCGTTGGTAAGAGCTTTCGTCCACTTCTATTATAAAAAAAAAAATAAAAAAAAAATAAATTCATACTTTTCAGTATATATCATTTAATGTATATAAATAAAATGCTCATTGATTCCTTGGGAAAAAAATTTGGCCACATAGGCTCACCTGGTTTGACTTTGAGCTCGCAAAATGAGACACCCTTAGGGAATAAATTGCTCGCAAAACGAGTGTGACATGTCCTCTTATCAACGGGATTCATTGTTGGAGGAAGATGAAGTTGATTTGATTTAAAAAAATAAAAATCTTTGTTAGCACTAGTCTTTTTACCCGCGTGTTATCACGAGACATATTTTTTTAATAGTAAAGTGTTAAATACAAATATGGTAAAGTCATTGACAAACATTAATTCGGGATATGCTCACACACAAATCAGCTCATGATTACTTGCAATAGTATCACTTGACCAAACATGTTAGAATTAAAAATATATACTCCGTATCTTTTTTTTCTTTAACAACTTAAATAATGTATTAAAGATGCAATCAAGAAAGACACTAAGATATGATGTATCATATATTGGTCGATAGGTCACATCAGATACTACTCGGCTAAAATCCCTTTGACTGTTCTGCTATGTTTTAATATACATGGGCTGCTTTTGAATGATATCATCTACAATACATACATGAAATGAAACCTTAATACACGCATAACACAATCGAAAACCCAAACGTAGCCCAGCTAAATTGTACAAAATACCAAAGAACATTAAAATGATACATAATACCTTAGTACATCAGCAAGACTAACGCCAACATGAATAGCTTGCCGGAAAAAAACGCAAACTTTAATAGAACAGAGTCTTGTAATTACTAGCTATGCAATAGTTGTTTTAACCTCAAAAATTTGCATATAATATCAACTTGAACACATCGAAAGCTGTGTCTCAAGCGCTGATGCATAAAGGGCCGCAGTCTTTGTATAAGTGATTCAATGATTGCATTCTAGTAAAAGGATTGCACTCATCATTCGGAGAAGGGAAATTTTATCCCTCGTTCACTTGGAGAGAGCATGCTACATGAACTACATATACATCAACACCCAAAGTGTCTATGATGTTAAACGGAAGGGGGGGGTAACGGGTAACGCAAAAAGATATCCACAATACTGGAAGAAAAATAATAATTTTATTTCTATCCCAATTTTGTGCAATCAATTAACCAAAAAAAAAAGAAAGAAAGAAAGGTTATCAGAAGAGATGGGGGAGAAACAAAACAAAAGCTGATAAAGCCCTCCTAACTAACATCTGGGGAAGGTTACCTGCCTTTATGCCAACCATCTCAAAAGACTACTCCGTAAGAAGATACAAGTTACGATTTTTGTTTTTTAAGAATAAAAAGGAAAATACAAAAAACAAAAGAGCCTATACTTCATTGTACAAACATGATGGCTTTGCATCGTTTCGATTTTCAGCCATCATTTTACTCATTTTGAAGCCTCTCACATGAAGTAGCTGAGAGACTTCTTTCTTCTCGAACCTCCCTCTCCATAAAGCTCGTTCCATTGCACAAGCTCATTCATATTTACGGATTCTGATGATACACTGGCACAAACCTATAAACAAAATATGCGTTGTATGTGTAACTCTTCATTGAAGAATACTTGTACCCTTCAGAATCTTGTGAATTTTAAAAATCGAAAGGAAGAAACATGTGGTTGCTGTAATTATTTACATTATCTCGTGAAAATGATTAATTTGTACACAAATTTGACGAAGTTGAAATAAACTATTTATAATAAACTATACATGACTAAAAGCCGATTTGGGTTACAATTGAGTTCCACCAAATAAACGCAAAAGATATATTATTTAATTAATATATTGATTTTAATAGTATTTAATGCATTCCCTATTTGTAAAACTCGATATACCTAGACAAGGAAGTTTTGACAGTGAATACACAGAAAGTATATTCATTTCATTATGTCATGTAACAGCCATGTCCTTTCACAGGCGTACTGTTGTAAGCAAACACTCTTTCTTTGTACACCTTATTCATGGAACTGGTAAAACTTTTCCATCCCCATAATTGAGTTTGTAAATATTTCAACATAGTAAATTTTAAACTTTTTAGTACACCTTAGGTCAGCAATTCTCAAGGGGGAGAATACATTTTTACAAGTTCGATGACTTAGGGTGTACAAAAAGAAGGTATGTTGCCTAATACGGTACCCTTATGAAAGTACGTAACTATACATACCAGTTTCCCTTACTCGTATCACCCAACCATTATGACATGTTATCGTACCTGCCCAACCCGCCTAATCTGCCACACCTTACTAAAGAATTGTATGTCCTATTTACAAGCATTCTTCATATATATGACAAACATCGTATAATACGCGGTCAGTCAGACGTAATATCCATGGACAGGAAGTCTAAAGGAGCATTTGTTCATACCTGTTCATGGGCAGTTTTAAAGTCTTCCAAGTTTAAAGGCCGAACATCAGAACTTTCACTTAGAGCTGGAGCAGGTTTGCCTTCAGCTATAGCTGCAGCACGCTCCTGCAATTGCAAACCACAAATATAAATTAGAAATGCCATCATTACAAAGCAAATAAAATAACACTCACAATATGTCAATATCACCCAGAGCTAAATCAGTCAATGCTTAAGAGACAAATCACTTGTCATCATTGAATTCATACTTCTATGCACTAAAAACATACTTTAAGGGTTCAAGTCCCAACAGGGACAACGGTGGATGATTATCGGTCGTCAAAAGAAGACTTTGGAAGACTTTTGAACCTTTTAAGACATTTCCCAATTTTTATTTTACCCGCTTAACCCATAAGAGATAAATGATAACCCGAATCAGCCCATCAATAAGTAAATGGCTTCAAATATGGGGGTAAACCAGGCATACCTTTTTTTCCTTCTCTAAGATCTCTCTAATTGGGCGATGTGCAGCAGTTACACATAGATTCTGCAAGATAAAAAATCACAAGAACATTTTCAACAATTCTCATATGTCAAGATTATGCAATAAAAAGCAGAAAACTAAACCTTGAGGTCACTCCCGGAATATCCCTCGGTCATGTTTGCCACCGCATCCAGATCCATATCCGGAGACAAATCCTCTTTTGCAAGTATAACCTTTAGGATCTTTGCTCTATTGGGAGCATCTGGTAAATTCACCATCAATCTGCAAAGGCAATGTGTTAAAGAATCAGTAGCATACTTTAGGGGTGGAAGTTTCGACCCTTTTAGGTCGACTTGGGTTATGTTTTTTGTCAAACAGATCAATGGGCCAAGTCAATAGATTTAGTTAGGAAGGATGTGGTTCGAGAGTCACTCAAAGTGTATATTTAGAGAAATAGTTTGGAAAAATAGATATCAACAGGAGCAATCTACGCACCTCGGTTGTATATTTAGAGTATACAACCAACTAATTTGATTTATGCGAAAACATAAGAATGTATTAATAGCGAAATAATATAGTAGATTAGTATCTGTAATCATCTTAAAGACACCAATTATCGGCATTTCATGTCTGCGGCCTTGCTGAAATCAACCTTATATCATGGTAGCGTAGTAAGGTAACTAAGGTTAGAGGCGCAACTAGAAGAGTCAGCCCTACTTCTATAAAAAAATTTGCAGAATGAGTCTTTCTTTATCCAACTTCTATGAAAGATTACAGAAATAAAGTAGCATACTTAGGCGTATATCTTGGGGTACTTTACCTACGGGGAAGCCTTCTAATTACTGCCTCGTCAAGATCAAAAGGTCTATTTGTGGCTGCAAGCACAAGAACTCGTTCTGTATCTTTTGTACGCAAACCATCCCAATTCACCATGAATTCATTTTTCATCTTACGCATGGCTTCATGTTCACCTGGGTTCTCCCTACGCCCCAACATGCTATCCACCTTCCAATGCATATCCAAGTAAGCATTATCAATTAGTTCAGCCAATAAAAATTTAGAAATGGAGGTGGCAAGTTTATTTTAATGCAATACACCCCTAGTTCATTTTGAAAAAAAAAAAACAACTAAATAAAATAAAAACTACTATCAAGATAAGAAGATTTTTGTAATCGTATTTGAAACACCATCTGTTTAATGAATAATCTAAAATTTTAGATAAAAGCGAATGGGTATTTCCTGTTTTAACCCATTACCCAACCCACTAATTCGCCACCTCCAATTATTATCAGCAAAAACAATAAAAATAAACAATGTCATACTTCATCCACAAAGACAACACTGGGAGAAATTTTGCTAGCCAATGTAAACACAGCTTTTACATACTTCTCACCCTCACCAAACCACTGAATGCAAGACATACAGAAGTAGAAGTGAGCAAAAGCATTTAAAAGAAGCAATCTATCTACAAGACATGTGTATAATGGACCTTTGATGTGATACTTGACATGGATATGTTTATGAAGTTTGCACCAGCTTCGGTAGCAACAGCCTTGGCAAGCATCGTCTTTCCAGTTCCAGGAGGCCCAAAGAGAAGAATGCCCTTGCATGGCTGTAGTTGGAAAACTCATATCAGACCCCAATTGCTCAAAATGAATATTCAAGTGCAGGTGATTATTAGAGGTGGCTATATGCCTACTTCAACCTTCTAAATATGAAGGGATTATATAGGGTTGGCAAGATCACAAACGAGTCTAATGGGTGTAATTAAAAAGAAAAAAACAGTAGCTAAAAGTGGAGGCCAAATGAGTTGAAAGTCACCTTAAGTCTATTATACTGCAAACAACCTCCTGAATCATTTGTATTTAATATGAAAAAGAAGTGTTTGCAGGACAACCCAACTCTAATTCCCTCATTTCGACAGGTACTTGATAACCTATTTCAACTTTTAAGTCTGGCACGCCTATCTTGCCACCTCTAACATTTATATTCACACCAGATAGGTATGCATAAGACAAGAACACAATCCAGGAAAGACTGAGAAGGCATTGTAAGGCTGAAAAACTTGAGCAAAAAATTTAACTCTAATTTCCTATCAAGTGCTGGGCTCGCTAAAACATGTAAAAAGTATGGAAGTTTCGTGAACCTTGGTTAACTGGCCCTTGCAGAAAAGCTCAGGTCTTTGTAAAGGAAGCATCACCAACTCCTTTAATGTATCCTTGACCTTTTCCAGAGCTCCAATATCATCAAATGTGACTCCAATGTCACTGGGCGGTATCACATCAGCTAAAAGCCTTTTCTCAAATTCATTTTCCGTCACAACATCCTAAAAAAAATATATAAATAGTCAGAAAAAGTTGGTATGATCAATATGAATATTTGGTACACAATGTACAAAGCACAAACATAGAAACTTTAATTCTCCAATGACTAGAAATCAGATAAATCACCTTCAGAGACTTCTTCAAGCTCTTGGATTCATTCTGAATTGCTTGGAGAATCTCAATACCATATTGAATGCTGCCAGGTAGAATGTTACAAAGGAAAAATTACACGTTCCTCAAACGAGAGAAACAGATTTCTACATAAAAACTTGAATATAGGAAAAGAGGTAATAAAAAGATATAGGTGAGAGTTTCAATTACCTCTCACTTGAAAGGGTGACTCTTGCATTTGGATCAGCTTGAGCGTGATGCATAAGATGATGGCTTAAAGCCCATCCAACAATTTTCTCGGCACCTTCAACGCAGTATTAAAAATACTTACTTAGCTCAGATATATATCTCTTGTACGATACAAAAGATAGATAGGTCATAGAATCTGGTAACATGTGAATGAGTAAATTTAGAACTGGTCAGGTTGGATTGAGATGATCTAAAACTCATTCGCCATACATTATTGGTCTAGCAATCTATTATTAGTATGTCAAATTCAACTACAATATATTTTCAGAAATCCAATACTTTAAATTGAATAAGATAGAAGTTGCATGCATTAAAAACAAATATTAGGCGACTTTCAGCATGTTTGACAAATCTTTGTTTTAGCTAAAATTTTCAAATTTACCCACTTAACATGTAGAAGATAAAACAGAAAAAAATATGCCTATTCCTATGTAAATGGGTCAAAAGTTCCACCTCTTGAAAATCCATCCGGAAGACTCACCAGATAAATTTACATGCAATGTATCTCTTATATAAATCACAAGGCTGAGTATACCTTCATTTGTAAGCAATTGGTCCTTGATGCACAACGTCTCCAGCCCATCACATTCCAAGTCGGTACGATTAAGGACCTGTCATAATGCGTCCAACTTCAGACATATATACTATACTCCCTTTGTCCTTCAAAGTTGTAAGATTAGCTTTTCGTAAATTACTATTTAGAACTTTATGCCTTTAAGAGGTCACATGTAAAATAAAAAATTTCCTTGCATTCGTTAAAACTTTGAGTCAAGATTACCTATGTATTCATAGTCATCACTACACAGACACCACTTTAGTTTAGACCCTAATATACAAAAAGGGTATTTTAGGCATTTGACATGTCATCAACTTTCATTAATGCATGAATAGGTTCAGATATTGCAGTTCCATTATAATAACATTAATTTTATAAACCAAGACAGTTTAATGATATGCACTTTGGACAAATTAAAGGTTATTGTAATCAGGTCAGATAAAAGAGTTGTTGTAATCAGGTTTCAAGTATATTGTTGTGTTTTATTTCTTGAAGCAGTGACCTCAGTTTTAATAGTTCACAAAACTTGAAAAGGTAAACAAGATAATAACATAAAGAACACTAAATGATATAGAACCAAATCATTATCTCTAACCGTTAGCAAAGTTGCTTAACTTGCTTAAAAAGGTGGAAAATGTCATATTTCAGATTTTATATATCACGCTACAAGAAAAGGCGTTTGATTTAGTACTTCAAAATATGGAATATGCAAACTTTATAACTGGCAATGAAAAGATGCTCACAGTACGTAGATTGTTTATATTTCCCTTCATCTTTAAAGTTTCAGCATCTCGTTCCAGTTGCTGCTTCAAAGTAGCAAGGAGGTTTTCATCCTGCAAAAGCTCACGGATCACATTAGATAAAGTAGAGGTGCAATTTCAACCATATTTCCTTACAAAAGGGTCTCTTTGGGTTGATTTTTAACTGCAACAGGGCTAAAGGGTTAACCAAGTCTAGAACCACTCAACGTGTATTCAAATGCAGATAAACTCCTCAATATCTTTCTTTAGAAAATAAATATTCTTTGTAATAACTTTTGTAACCTTACCGAATACATTAAAAAAATGTTTGTTAGAACAAAAGAACAGAAAAAAGGGCATACAGGTTGAAGAAACTAAACCCACTGAATTTGCATCACAAGAGTACACGTTTTCATCCAAAACTGTTACCAAATTACCATCCCACCAAGCTGTCCATTTTGCCACATATAACATAACTATGACACGGAAAATCAATGAGGGACTCGAGCACAAACCTGAGGCATGTGAATGACCACTTTATTAGGAAAAAGTCTTGTTAAAAGCTTAGTAGCCTTGGGAACCTCTTTCCCCCTTTCATGTAGTCTCCCAAGACTATCCTGAAATGCAATAGTTCAACAGCATTAAGCCTTTCAGGATATATAACTAGTAAAATCTGCAAAATTATATGTGGTAGATGTAGATATCAATAATAAATGTGTATCCCGAACTCCTATAACATTTAGTTGGTCTAACAGAAAATGATGTTTTCAAGATCTTATCAAACTGAAACAAAATATGTTTTCCTTAAATCTTCTTACTAACACTCTTGAACCATTAAGATAGAGATGACTGCCACGGTAGTAGTAGTTTTATTAAGTTCCAAACTTCCAATAGGTTGTCACAGGTACATATGCTTTAGCCAGTATGTACCTCTGCCATTGATCCATCTTATCCATTATACAGGGTTCCTTCATTGAAATAAACCTAAAGATGCTTGCTTAAACCTTTAGTCCTCTGTTTTCTTTTCAAGTAATAGCCACCCAAGGTTTCATAAAAATCTCATCAAATATTTTTCACACAGCTGATAAACTATTTTACTGCAGTTCTAATCATACATAGGTGGAAGTCTCAACAGCTTAGAAATAAAAGCTAGCTCTAGACGAGTTAATAAAATAAATTAATAAAATAAGTGAATTCAGACCTACAGGCCATCTAGCCCCGTAGACCCATATAAAGCAAATGTAAAAACATGAAAACTAGAATCTTAGCCAATCATTTCTATTAACCCAGTTCATCACAACTTTAGCAACAAGCGTTTTCTATGACAATAAATGATGGGGAAAAAAAAGAAGCAGAAGTTAGCATTCTGTGATATGAACATGTCTAACACATGACTAGAGACAAAAAATTCTTACCTGTAAAGAAAAATCAAGAAGAGCAGTTTGATTGCTGCTAAGCTTTGTGAAAAATAAACCACTGGAATGTGACTGCAAGAAAAGAAAATGAATAAAATCACTAGAAAGACAATTAAATACACCTTCAAATGAATTATGTTGGCCTTTCAAAAGAAAAAAAAAAACAGAAAAAAATTGTGTGTATGGAGGCCTGCCAAAATACAGTGTACACCCTTGCATAAAGCTGTAAATCCCTTTATTACCACTCATAGCAGGATTAAAGCTGTCAAATTCTTACATCCTAAAGCCAGGCAATAGCCAAGAATTGTGCATCAATCAAACAACATTTAACTTTGTAGAAGCTTATCGAACATGCCACTAGATTAACTACGTAAAAGTATTTCAAACAACTACAGGCTAGTTTTATGCTCTACATTGAGGGATATTACCTTTTCTTTGCGACTGTCTGCTTGAGTTTGTGAACCAATTACAATAACATTGTCTGGGAGCTCTTCAAGCCAAATCTTAAAAGTTGCGTATGATTCTGAGCTTCCAACAATAGACTTCTCCGCATCTTTCATGAACAAAATAACAGGACGATTTCTACTCTCACTGTTTACAACCTGACAGACAACAGGATAAGGTCAAACAAAGGAAGACGGAACCTGTAAAAAAAGAAAATATTTTGAAAAGTAAGCCTGCCTCAAACATGGTGCTGATAAGTAATTTATGCAAATCGTCTACACCAGTTGAATCCAAGCGGATTTCGTTAGCAGCGCAAAAGTATCCATGACCCCCATCGCAGAGGCCCCCAAAGTCCACCCCATCAGAAATGTGTTTATCAAATTTAACACCAATTTTTGAGAGAGAATTGTCTTCAAAGGGTAAAAGAACTCTTCCGCGAGCCCCAGGAGTTGGACCTCTAAGGTGAAGAAAAGAAAAGCAATGATGATGAGAATATATAGCAAAAACAAAAGAACATGCGTGTCATGATAAAGCTAAGAACCAGTCAACAAAAACGTTTAATTGCATGTTTATTTATAAATGGATCAATGTGGGCTATGTTTGATCTAAAACCTGTCGCTTAAACAAATAAATAGAAGTTTAGCTTAAAAAGAGAAGCAGCCAAATGGCTAGAAAGCCACTCAAATGATTTACTCAAAAATACGATACCCAATCCCACAAATATGCGGGGTAAGGATAAGTTAAGATGTAGACACTACCAAGATGATAGTTTAAATATAGATAAACAAAGCAAAACATTTTAAATGGCCTACAAATAATGTGCATCTTAGGTGTGGGCCATAGTTAACCCATTATTCTTTCCAACTAACTCAAACATGTTGGTCAACAACACCCACTTTTAACTTTTAACCTGTACTCAAATAACTGCTTTTTGAACGCCAGATATATTACATCTAGTTTTAACATATACAGAAAGAATCATGGAAGTTGTCAAAACACTATGCAGGTACAAAACATTGGACTAATAACAAATCATCATCAGATAGTTAGACAGATCCCATCCAAAGACATCATCCAAATATAACCATACAAGTATGCTGTAATGACGGCCTTTTATCGAAAGTATGCTGTAAGATCATATGAGATATTTACCCCCCAAAACCAAACACATAGGAGAGGTTGCACTAAGCAAAAACAGAATAGTACCTTAAAGTAGATGAAGAAGGGTGAATGCTTCCTCCAGAAGCAGGACCTATATATTTTACTCTGTCACCTACACATATGTGCTTCATTTTGTAAAACAGGAGTTTAATTAAAATAAACAAATATCAAGCAAATCCTTGGTACACAATGCAATAGGTAGAATACCCAATCTAAATGTGGGGCTTTTTGAGATTCCTGCAATAGGGGGAACAACATCAGCCTCCAATTTCTGTTGTTCAGGGGAAGACGAAGAAGGAACATTTTCATTTCCCTCGACATCTAATTCACTGGGGGTACTTCCTGTGCCAGCCTGCAGACCAGTGGTTCCAGAACTTCTCTTACAAACATTGCCAGCGATTTCTTCCTTCAGTAGTTCAGCTTTTAATGATAAACCCTGCAAAAAATCACGCAAATGATTGCCTTTTTATAGGACCCTATACTAAATCAACTATAATATTGGATAACGCAAATGTGTTTGATCTTACACCCAGGAACGAATGGCTATCAAATATAAGCAATTTGGCCCCATAAAAATGAGCCAGTGCCCTTGCTAGCATCTCCTGATAAATCTCAGATCCTGGAAATTGAAAAGTGAAACTCAGTGGGAAAATTATAAGTAACATGTGCATGAATAAAGATATAAACCTTAATCCAACAAAGTGGTAGATAAGTATAGTTATAAACTAACCTGCAGGACCAGAAAGCAAGATTCTAGGATTCACAGTAGGAAGGTCGGAAGCATATTTAACTTGGTCTCTGTGCTTCAAGTGTATATAAGAAGCTGCAATAAGCACATTTTTGGTGTTCTCACTGCAGAAATGGAAAAGGAGACGACTTAAAGTCGAATACATGAAGAAGAACAAAAGTCCCAAGTTTCATATTAACTTTTTTAACGTGCAACTTTAACACATTGCATGGTACAAAAAGAACACTTAAGCAGAACATATTTCAACGACATGACTAACTGAGGATAATGAATTAACACCTTAAGTAATATGGGAAATCATCAAAAGAAACTTCGACTTCTCGCCCGTCAATAATCCCAGCGAGAACCTCTTCCTTCAACATTGCAGATCTTACTGGCATTACTGACGCTGATGAAGGCAGTGAATCCCTGGTCCACTCTTTTGTCTCCAATGCCTGTTGTAGAATGTACTTTCTCTTAGGCCCAATTATATGTAGCACATACTTTTACAATTCAATAACAATTAGGCACAAAAAAAGCTTTACACTTCCAGTTTCCATGATACTAGGGTCTGGGTTGCTGCCAAGAGGTGTGATTTTGCTTGTAGCTCCGATTTCAGATGCACTATCGTTACCAGTATTTGTAGCTGAATTTACTTCTAGACCATCAACATCATCATCATGATTAGGGTGACGAACCTCCGTCCCCAAATGAGCTTTAGTAGCAGTTTGAGCAGCAGGCTTCAACTGAGCTAAACTTGCTCTAAGATTCGACAAAGATGCCAATATGGAAGCACCCGCAACTGCTGATGGATCCCCAGTACGTCTGTCAATATGCAGCATTTTCATGTCTCCACCATGAGCAGACGTACGTGATTTTAACAAAATATCGCTAGGAAGTTTCTGAAAGATCTATTGAAAAAAAATTAAGAAAAACCAAAATGATGAAAAAGTAATACAGATACAGAAATTTATGTTTTATTAGAAGGATACATAAGCGTGATAACCAGGAGGACCGAAAATGACTTCATCTCCTGAATTCAAAGTACAAGTTGTACCCTTCTTCACGATATTCCCGTTAACTTGCACGCACCCCTTGCTTCCTTTGTTTTCAAGCACAGCAACAGAACTGCCTTCGCGCTGATCATGTCGACAAACAGTAAGTATTCATACTGCAAGTAGACAATATGGAGTTCATCTCCAAAAATCCTATAACCCATGCGACCTATTTGTGCTGATAATGTAACAGAAATCCCTACAACCCAAAAAAAGATGGCATAAATATATCGATTCGTACCTCATTCTGCTTGATAATGCAAAGAATTGAACTTATATCCTTGATCAATAGATTAGCAGTCTTGACTGATCCAACTACATAGTTTCTCTGATAAACATTCAATGTTTGCTTCTGCAAGAAAGAATCCATTTCAGCTCTACAACATATAATCGTACGCCCTTAGCTAAAAACAGCCAATAAAGCTTATGTATCGAACAGAATTCATATAATCACTGAATTTCAGGAGCCAAATACTAACCAGTGAACTCTGAGCAAGAAGCCTGCACCAAGGTGTGACCGTCTCACAACTTGGATTTTGCAGCTTCCATGAAGAAAACGAACCTCGTGGCTTCTCTGCTAATATAGGTACTGAACCTTTACATCAACCAATACAGTTCTCAGCATTTATTCCTTGAATCACCTTAATAGTATACCAAAATAACAATATTCTTAAGCCCTTCCTTATTAGGGTCTTATACTTGTAACAAAGTAACAAACTATTCAATAGTTCCCCAAATCATCACTGTCTTTTTCCTTTTGACATCTCCCAACTGATAACCATGTTAAAATTATAATTATATTTGAACCATCTCCAAGGTGGCCTAGAGGTAAGGTGTCCTGAAGTAATCAGAAGTGACCAGGTCGGAACCTCATGGGGTCAACATCTTGGGATGACCAAGGGAAAATACAGGAAACAGTCACGGGAATACCGATTAGGGCATGCACATCAAAGGCAAAGGCTTGACTTCCACCGGGTATCCGAGTAGGGTCCCTCTCCGTTTACCCATATATATACTAAATATATTTGATGAGAACTACTAACACGTTTGAATTTGAAACATACAAGTCAGAAAATTCAAAACTACTATTTCTATTTATTTCTATAGAACGTTTTTGATATAGTTTTGAATTGTTATCCAATTTTAAAGAAAGTCGAGAAATTTCATAATGCCATACCATTAGATTACAAAAGAATCCGTTTATCAATGCATCTTGGGTTATAGCCCAGCGGCCACCAGCCGCCACTTTCCAGGGGAGGTCTTGGGTTCAAGTCTTTCCAAAGGCAAACTTGAGATAATCAGGGGATTATTAAGTGGTTGAGAATTACCTGGA
>JANDBE010000048.1:31223385-31237494 GCA_024320915.1 Erigeron philadelphicus
TAAACAAAATATTAACTATTTTGATATTGGAATAAAATGTAGATTGGTGATGAAAAATGAAAAAAAAATGTAAATTAATTTAGAATTGTTAATTTAATTAATTTAGATAAATTAAGAGTTATGATGGATCAATAAATATTAAATTGTTTTGAGTATATATTAAGATTGAGATGAAATTAGTATTATATTATATATATATATATAGTTATATAGTTATAGTAGGATAAATATCATTGATAAGTTTTAATTATAATAGAATAAAGACTAATTGTAATTGGCGTTATTTTATTTATTGAATAGATATTAATTAAATTTAATTATTTATCATTATATTTATTTTTAAGTTGAAAGTGATCGACAATGTGTAAATATATTTATTTATAATATAAAAGTCAATAAAAGTCAAAGAAATCGAGAGTCGTGATTGGTTAATAAACCTATTAGAGCAACTGTGTTTTAACATAATAAAAGATCTTTATGAACCATTTACTTTCTAACCGGCCATTGACATTTTATCTACTGTATAACAAGTCTTGCTAGAAGTTGCAAATATAAGAAATTTTCATTTCACACAAGACATTTTTGAACACCAGGCTTTGAGTTTTATGCTATCCCTTCTATGGCATTCTAATCTTGAAGACCTTCGCTTCAAAATCTTTTTTAAACACTTAACATAGCTCTCTAAGAATCCAATCATAATAAGATAAATTAAGAATCTTCCACTTTTGTTATACGAGTATATGGTTAATTTAAAGCTTTGACAAGTTGATATAGAGAAAAGGCAGAAATTTGCAAATTCAACTGCACAATGTATGATGGTTATTGAAATTAAGGATGATTTTATACAGAGATCTCTAACACTATATCTGCATATTCAATCATTCAAACTACTCGTACTTTTTTTTTTCTTTTGTGGTTACACTATGTATGGCTAGCAACCCAATGTTCATAACAGAGTTTGCAGGAATTGCTACGCCAACAGGCCAGCCGGGCTGCTCCTTTCCATTCGTTCCGTCCTTGCGACGCTCCCCAAGAAAAATAGAACCCAACAGCCACCAAGTCATTGAGCAATCGGTTTTTAGCTGCAATTATATATATATAAAGAAAGAAAAATTACATAGTTTTTTGTATGTGTATAAAGAGCTTTTTGTATAATAATATGATCAACAATAATACTACTTTCGAATCACAAAACCTCACGAACGCTTAGAATTTCATTCACTTCTTACACGTATCAAAGAGATCTAAATTGGAATTTTATGATTTTTTTTTTTATAACATCTAATTAATATGCCTAAAAAACAAAATAAGTAGAATGAATTCTCTCTCAAACACTTTTTACTAACAAGATGCTTATTATTAACATATATTACGGAGTATATACTAAACCAAAATTGGTTGGTACTCTGATAAGTGATAACACACATTGAGGCATTGAGCAACACAAATATCTATTAAGATATAGAACAATTAACAAGGTATAGGGCACATATATTCAAAGGTTCAACTTTTGATTTAAGCATCTTGATATATCATATAAACCATAGAATATCAATATTATAAGATATTCCAAAAAAATCCCAAATTTCCATATCAAGATAAGATTTTCGTTCAAAAAAATACCAACCAAAAAAATTGGAAAATTGTGCAAGAGATGTGTAAAAAGACCAAATTACCCTTGCCCATCGATACCACCATGTCCGGCGCTGCCACCACTTCCATACGACCCATCATCCTGCCAAACCGACTGCCACGCCTGCGAAGGCGGTCCATACATACCGGTGGGATCTACAGCCGGTCTTCCCAAGGCCGGCTGACCCACCGGTGGATAATAATAAGGTAACCCACTAGCAGCGTTACTATTATTATTTCCAACCATCCCAACATTACTAATAACGGAACCAACATCATTAATATTATTATTATTAACATTTTCATGATCCCTTGGAACAATATCAACAAGGAAATCAAAGATGTCCGTACGTGTTATGGCGGCGGCAATATCGTTCTTTTGTAAAGTTCTACGTTTGTTTTCTTCTGCATGGAGCCATGAACGTATGGTAAGTTCTAAAATAAAGAGTTCGCATGCTTTCGCGAATAAAATGGGAGCTTCCGCGGATATCATGCGGACATCTTCATCGGCTTTCATGATTTTCTTGATACGTGCAAGAGGAAGTTGATGGTTTTTGAAATCGTTGACTTGTTCGATTTCTTGACGTTGGTAGTTCCAAAACATTTGGAGTTGTTGATGTTGTTGTTGGAGAAGATGTTGGTATGGTTGTTGTTGTTGTGTTGGGAATGCGGTGGTTTGTGATGGTGGTGGTGGTGTGGTGGATGGTGTGTGGTTGTTATTGGTGGAGGTATTTTCCATTTGTGCAAGAATGGGTCTTTTTTCTTTCTTGCTTGTTGGTGTTTTTTCTTTTGAGTTTACTTTTAGATTGTGAAGGTGGTGAGGGATTGAAGATAAGGTGAATTGATTATGATATGAGAAGTTTTGTTGCTATTGGATGAAATGGGACTTCGATTGATGTGGTTATCATGTGCATCTTGTCCCCCAAGGGTATTCTTGTGATTTCCCACTCAAAAAATATTCATATCATAACCGATCGAATTTACTAAAATTTTTAAGCCTAAATACTTTTACGAATGAATCAAAACATATGACAAATCTAAAATATATAAAAAGAAGAAAAAAAATGAAATGTATGCATCAATAGCCGAGTTAATTAGCAATTTAAATATATTTAATAAAGTAAAATAAAGAAAATTCACATTACCTTGCTACATCCAAGTCAAAAACTTGTTACATCTAAGTAAAAACTTATTATTCATGTATAACCTAAATACAAAAAATTCAATTTGTTTCACTGTTTATTTTTGAAAATTTAATGAATAGATGTTAATCTTCGAATATATTTATGATACTAATCTTGATATGTTATGTATATTGATTGTATATAACTTTTCTTAATTTATTCATCCAAAATAACGCCAATTATTGCATCATGTCAACCATAACAAAATATATGATTAAAAAATTAAAACATGTAGCCTACGTTTGAGTGTGTAAACCATATCTTAGTTGCTAAAAATCATAAACTTTAAGAAATTTGTAATCACTGTCTTGTTCTCAAACAAAGCTATATGTCAATCCTTACTTTCTTGTCTTTAGAAATGGCATTTTACGGATAAAACTAAAACTTGATAATCTAATTTACGGATTGACGCTTAAAATAAAAAAGTAACAATTAAAATTATACACCCTTAAAATGAGAAGCATTGAAGAGAAGCATGAAGTAGTAGAATTGTAGTTCAATTCTCAAACAGTTTTTCCATGGCAAAAGTATTGGGCGCATAATAGTAAAAATGACATGGGCCTTTTTAATTTTTTTTTGCTCAAATAGTGAAATAATGCCAATTTGGCAATTTCCAATTATCTCATAACATTATCTATTTCCACTATTTTGAAATATTATTCCCTCCACCCAATTTAAGTATCACAATATCACATATTCACATATAAATATTTTGCCAACTTCAAAAATTATAAATAAATTTATTATTATATTACCTTAAAACGTCCTTTTATGAATAAAACAAACTTGTAAAATTTTCGCCACGGATATTTGGAGTGGCATGGAATATGGCTACAACCGGCCAAGGGTATACCCGTTTAAACCGTTATACTATGCCAAAAGTAATGTCATCTCAAAGTAACCCCTCCACATAAAAAATTCTTTTGAAAAAGAAAAAAATATTGTCAAATTATTCCCAGCATGTCTTGAGATATCGATTTTTCAATACTAGTCTAATGGGAAATGATTTTTGTACCACAACCGTTGATAAATTCACCACACAGTACAATTTTTAAAACATACTGTACAAACCATTAAAGCATATATGTGGTAGATTAATTAATACGTGTGGTACAAGAATCACTTCCCTAGTCTAATTACTATACCTTTTAAAGCATACAAAGTGCTAACTTCATTATTTTACTAGTAATATAGTTTTTGCAATCATATTCAAATACATCAGTTCTCTAACTTTCAAAATAAATGTACAAATGTATAGGCCAGTCAACCAGATCCAGCCATGCCATCTTACCATGTACTAGCGATATCTCCTCATGACCCGAATAGACTTAATTCAATGCCTGACGCACCTATTTATGTTTACCATCCGAAACTCAAACTAACATGTCCAATACTAGGAACTAAGACACATTAATGATGGTTCGGCTTTTGGGTTAAAAAAAAGACCTCTAATACATAAGCTTAGTGAAACCTGCCATCTGGGAAAAAAAGGCAATCAAGTAGGGAGATAAGTTCAACAAATCATTTTAATAGCCTTATAGGCTCTAGACAGGCAAAATTTAGAAACAATTCTGACAATTAACGGAGTCTACTGATTCATAGCACAGAAACCTAATAAAAATTAAGATATAATCACAAACCTGCCGTGTGATCATTGACTTCGAATCAGGACACCGGATAAGAATATAAGGTCAACTGTAGATTGTAAATACCTGAGAAAGCAGAGAAATGTACACCAATATTTCTAGAAAACAGATATAGTTTAAACAAGATCTAAGATTCTCCAGAATCCCTAATCCCTCTGAACGAAATTGCAAATCATCCCCCCTCTTTAGGGTTTCATATTGTCATGATAATTGCAACGTGCCACTTTCAGAAAGTTTCATAGTCAATGTTGCTAGTGGTGAATTTTCAAAACCACAATTTAATCGATATTTTTATAAGGATCCATGAAATTCCGATTCTTTTCTTTCAAGACTACTTTAGATACTACAAAAATAGTCAAACATTGTCACTAATATATATAAGAAGTCGCTAATTTTCCTTCAAATAAATACAAAGTTTTAACAATTTTTTTCTCAAAATATATGTAAAGTTAAACATTATAATTGTCACTTAGTTATATCCGTGATCAAAGTTGACTTTTCATGAACCTTCATGATCATTTTTGCATAGTTGACTCATTTTGTTGCAAAAGTATAAAATAAATCGGTCAAAACAATTTACAAGAATAATCCTTTAACATTTTCTATCCAGCAAATCTTGAAGGAAAAAAAGCCACCTAGAAACTAATAGCCAGAACCAGATTCATTTGACATGTGAAGTGAAATATCCAACTACTTAATGTAACTTAATTACTTGAAAATGATAAATACCGAATATACGAACATATCTAAAATACATGACAAGGCATGACTATGGCAACTGACATAAGTAAAATGATCCTACAACTAAGATGCTCTATCGCAAGACAGCATATCCACAAATCGACAAAATTGAAGAAAAGGCTAAAAGACCCTCTCAAACCAAGCATAAATAGTTAATGTTGTGTAGATAAGAGACTTAAGGAAATAAAGTTACCCAATATTTTCCAGCAAGAATTACTTAGATAATTTCCAGAGGTGGCAATTTCAACTCGTGTATCTGTCAACTGCTTGATATGGCTTGTACTTTGTCTTTAACAGACCAAGTGGGAAAACCTGAATAATATTTACAGCTAGTTTTGACACGTTACCCAGCCTCCCCAACCCGTCCAGTTGGCCACCTCTAACTCTAAGAACTCCTTTTGAAACTTTAGTTTCTAGCTTCTTAATACCCCTCATCAGTGACACCACCCGAAGTACATTCTGAACATTTTTAGAACCCTGAAACAAGTTCAACATTAGCATGCTAAAGCCAAATGTATGCTTAAAACAAAGAATACAAGAAAAAAATATTTACCTGAAAGACAGAAATTCAAGTTATCATCTTTGCCTCGACCTATCTTTTATTGGCGTTTAGTCACCTACACATTCTTTATGCTTATTTAAATACATACTATATGTAGTTGATTGCCATGATAAAATCTTTTCCAAATGTAGCATTTAATGATAAATTAAATTTCTCTTAAGATTGATGACGTGACACCTTTTTATTAAATGCTACTTACCTTTGACTTGAAATATGTAGTACTATGAAGTATATGAAAATTTAATCAAATCTTTAGAATATAGGATGGTTGTGAGAAATTGCTGTTTCTGAAAAAATGTATTATGTAACATTATCTTTGAGTTGGAAAATTAGACCCATTTGCTTATAAGTGGGATTCAGGTCATGTTTATCTCTAATGTGGTGAAGGAGGAAATTTTAAAAGCAAACGGGTCAATTTGTAAGGGAATCTGAACTTTAAATGCAGGGGATTCATATTTTAAATGCAAGGTTAAACATTTTCCTGGATATAAATGCAAAGTCAAAAAATGTAATTGTCCAGATTTAAATCCATCATTAAATGCAAGCCATAAGCTGGGTGTGGAACTCACTCCCAAAAGCTAGCCCAAAGTAGGAGGGGACACCTAGACTTAAAACCACCAACCAATTCCATACTTGGCCGATGTGGAATGGTAACACATATCTACAATGTATTATAGAAAAGGCTAAATGAAACTCTCAAACCAGCCATAAGTAATATAGGTTGTGTATATCAAGAAACTAAGGATGGAAAGGTTACCGGAAAATATTCCTGCAGAATTCAGTCAAAAATATTAAGGTGGCAATTATCGACTTACTGGTAAACAACTGATTTGGAATATCATTTGTGTCCAAAGGGTCAAGTGGGAAAGCTTAAAACATTTATAGCTGAAATGGAAATAAGATGAAAGTAATCTAAGTACTCAAAATGTATAAAACTTCATTAACTGCTCCGTGTTTCAAAAAATTGGATTCTTGACGTAGTAATATAGTTATATAGTCATATTTAGCATATTAATCATTCTAGAACTCACAAAAGAAGAGTGCCAGCGGATTGGTTTAACCTGAGCTATGTTAGGCCGTACTAAATCCACCAATTTAACACTTTGACCAGCGGTCTTTTTGAACCATCACCCATCTGACCCACCTACCCATTTTGCCACCTCTAAGAACTTCTTTAGAAGCTTTTGTTTCCAACTTCTTAACTCTGCTGATCACTGACCGAGGTCAATTTTGAAAATTTTGAGAAGTCCTGAAACATGTTCAAACTTAGAATACTCAAAGCCAGATTTATACTTAAAACCAAAAAGAAGAAAACAGTATTAGTTTACCTGAAAGACTGAAATTGAAGTTAACGTCTGTGTCTCGATCCATCTTTTTTGGCATTTTGTTACCTACCTAATATATATGCCCATATAAATGCATACTATATTTAGTTAATTTCCAAGCTAAATATTTTTCCAAATTTGGCACTGAATAATAAACTTTGGGTTTCTAAAGCAAGAAGATGTGATTCGTTTTCATTAAATGCTATTGACTCTAGTTCAAAACACATATTATCATGAAGTATAGAACGATCACTCAAATCTTTAGAATATTGGTTAGTTGGTCGTAAGGAAATTACTATTTCCAAAAACGTTGTGATTGAGTTGTAGCGTTATCTTTGAGGTGGAAAATTTGTCCATTTGCTAAAAAACAGCTCAGTTGGTCAAACGGACAACCAGTATTAAAAAAAAAACAATCAAATCTCTTAAATCACTTCATTTAAAAACTTAGAATTATTGTTTAACTAGTTAATTTTGGAGGAAAACTAAAAACTTTTTGAGAAAAAGTACTTCAGATCATAAACCCAACCCGACCTTTTTCAAACCGTCCAAAACTACTTGTATTGACCACCCATTACTCAAATGGCCATTTTGGCACCTCTACATTTGGCTATTTCCATGTATCGTCAATAACTTTTCCTAACCATAGAGATTAATATCTCTTCAACTTCTTTATCTGTCTATTATTTCAAGTTATTCCCTAAACAGGAAAACAATTACTCACCACAAAGTTAACTAGCCGACCATTAGCTAACAATTCAAACCAAGTTCAAGTATAACACTTAATTTAATTTTTTTTAGATGACTTTTCATCCCATCTTGGTTAAAAAGGTAAACTCATAGTAAAATGTAACGTAAGTAACTGAGCTGCAGAAGAAGACAACATGTCATTTTATTTTATTTTTGCAAAAACATGACCCACATCATACATGTATTCATAACTCATAAGCATAAGATGTGCAAAGGTGCAAGCTAAAAGAAACAGGGAACCAGCAGATGCATTTTACACAGTAGAATGCTTTAATCACAAACAAAATGACCCCAAAATCCCTACATGATAAAAACAGTTTTAAAGTGTATCAGAAACACTTCAATCTTTCCTTTCTATAGTTGAAGATACTAACAATCTTCGAGAACATAAAAAGGTCTACAGATTAAATTATGATCTGCAATCAACCAATAGTTCGTCACTCACATTAAGTGATACTTCATCCCGAAAAGACACAATGAAAACTACGGCTAGGAAAAGGACCGGTAATATGATTATAAACCTCAAAGCATATAACCGGAGAAGTATATATACTCGGAATGCTAATAGCTTGGTACATAAAATTGATCCCAAAAAAAGACTATGTTTTCATTGTCTTCCTTGTAGGGTACCCTTTATGAAGACCAGATTTTAATTGCAGTACTTAAAAATCAGTTCACGTGACGTTATACTAAAATTACCACAGGATTTCAGATGCAGATGGGAGTATTTTAAAAATCTGTAAAGGGCATCATTGTAGCCCTTGTAGATTTGATAATTATCCAGACAGCGGAAGCATTAGATAGATACTTGATACTGTATATGTAAAGTAACTCCGATTTATGACTCCAACACATATATCACAATAAAATCATTGTTCAGCCAGAATCTACAATCTGTTAGTTATCTATAGGAAAGCAATACCTATGTTAAGCACGCCAACCTAAATCAAGTTAACTAAGGATTTTGAGGGATATACCATTATGTTATATATAGTTACTTGATATTGCATCCTTAAGTGTCACTAAAAGATCATCTAAGAAAATACTATTACGCCCAGACCCCACACATTGATCACAAAACCATGGTCCATGGGTACAAACTTATAATAACCCAAGTAGTATATGATGTCACTAAAAGTAATATGCATCATCCTAGGCAGATAGAGAGTGGAAATTACAGTAATCAAAGATATGCCAAACCAACAGATATTCACAGAAAATTGTCATTTGGATATAAAAAAAAGGCGGTCCTTCAAAGAACTGCTGCTTTCATGTATATAACATGTCTCCGGTAAGCAAAAAAAAAAAAGAAATAAGTTTTTTACAGCAAGCAAAAAGTCAAGTTAACCTTTGTAAAGCTCAACTGCCACAAAATAGCCCTTTATACTGTCTTTAAGTTGCAGGCATGGTTGAGTCCAAAAATGAAACTAAGCTCCGCCTCTAATCCAAATCTATCTGCTATTCTTTCCTAAATCCACCCACTATGGTTTCTTCTATCACTTAATTGGTCCTTGAAGTTTCACAAGTTTTCCCTTTTTTCCTAGAATATGTTATAAGCTCTTTTACCTCAATTCTCTTTGAATTCCCATCCTCCCCTGACTTCACTTTTGGTTCGATTGTGGTCTGTAGGAGCTCCAATGGCAGTGCAGCGGGATCAAGCTCACAGCATCCTTTAGGAACATTCAGAGATTCTTCACCTGTGAGCATATAAAACGGCACTTGATGAGACATGCGAAATATCTCTTCCCTAGGAATAATTTGAGATTTTGCCACATCAGCATGTTGATGAAATACTGACTTGAAACCAGCAACCTTAACCAAAGGAGCTACCTTCACCCCTTTTTCTGCAGTATAACCTTCAATAACTACCACCATGTCATATTTACGTATCACATCATCTGAAGTGAACTCATTCCAATCAGAAGACCAGTTTCTGTAAAGGGCCCACACATCCCCTTTTTGAGGGTAGATATGAACAACCCCCCTTTTGCCTTTCGTCCACTGAACCTTGTGTGAAAAAGAATTAAGCGAGGTGTTGATTTCATGCTTACTCATTCTGTAATCTCCACTTGTTTTAGGAAACCCTGATAAAACCCAATTAATTGGTCCTAATTCAGAATTACTCTTGGAGTTCAGCCAACTTATTTCCATCTTGAACGGTTTTCTTGATATGACATTATGAATCATTGCATAGTATCGAGGCATACCGTCTTCTTCATCATAAGCAGCCCAAATTTGGTTTTCACCAAATGAATGTTCAGTTCTGTCTATGTCAAAGTCATGAAAATCTGGATCGGGAACACTCATCAGTACCGCTTCAGGGTCCTTGGCATCAGAGTCCACTTCATCTGTGACCATAGTATCTTTTACTGGCATTATTACATCTGTAACTTTGTTACCATTTACAGTGACTTTTTCAGCATACTTTTTAGTTTTATCACTGTTACTTATCTCACCTTCTTTCTTAACACCTTCATTCTTTGAAGCTTTTTCCACATTCCACTCATCCATCTTCTTAAGAATTTCTTTCCTCGCCTTTGTCATCAACATAGTACGAATTTCAGGTTGTGACAATTCCCTCTTACTATTATTAAGCTTGCTTTTTGTAGAAGAAACATTGACCCTTTCCCCTCCGGAATTAACTTTTGCATACTTATGGCAGGCATTTACCATGGAAGATTGTTCAGTTACATGTCTCTTTTTAGCAATTTCATCTGAAATTGAAGTCTGATATCTCATTGCACCTACTTTCGCTTCTCGGCGGCTTTTAAACGGTCCACTGTTGTTAACAGACGAAGTGCTTTTGGATAGATCCTTTTGGACATGCATACGATTGACACCGGACGAATTTATGGACGACCCCTGCTGAATGTTCATGTGATGATTTCCATTGTGATTCTGCCTTGGAGGATAGCCCATTGTTGAAAGATGGTTTGTGCGTGGGCGAGACAGCTCTAAAGCCCAAAAGGGCTGACGACACTGGTCACTGGGGCAAAGAATTTTCTGGTTGAGGTAGACTTTTGAATATTCCAATTGCATTAAGCACTTTGGACACGAAGTCCAAAATGTAGTGGTGTTTGGTGGCCGACGGTTCGGTTGAGTGGGCTGAGTAGTAGAGGTTGTTTTCTGAGTTACAATGACAGGTTGGTAGATGGATCTCGGGTTGCGCTTTTGGTCATAAACTGTTCTTTTAGTTTTATCAGATAGTAATGCATGTGCCTGAGACACAAGCTTAAAGGCCCCTTCAGCTCCAACCGACCTGTTTTTATCAGGGTGAAGAGAGAGAATGAGCTTCCTATAACTCTTCTTGATAGTTTCATCATCGGCTGTGGGACGCACACCAAGAACACTGTACCAATCGGGTTCACCGTTAATCTTCTTTTCAGAAGAGATGTACACATCAACAACTATCAAAAGATGTGAAAGACCTTCAAGTCCTGAACATAGCTTCTCCGCTTTTTGGGCAAACTTTTTTGCTCCCAGATAATCCTTTTCCGCTAGTTTCACCTCAGATATCTCTTTTGCCCGAAGAGCTTCATCTTTATTACATTCCATGTCAACAATATTTCATATCCAACTCCACCAATTAAAATAACTCGCATGCAAAGTAAAGGGCCTACGTCTGATTGAGCAAACCGCAAGCCGTAACCTAATAAAAATAAAAAGGGGTATAATGAATTAGTAAAATGGAAGAAAGATGTCATAGTCAAAATGACGATGATATATATATATATAGCACACAAAGCAAGGACACGGTCGATAACGACCGATATGATTAAGAATCCAGGTATTTATACAAACTGATTCCTATATATAAGCTCCTGTTTGATGCCCTAAGAAAAAAAAATACACCACTAAGTACTGAAAATACCAAAAAGGACTATGAGAAGAGTAAAACGTTAGATCTAGCGGACACTGCGTAACCGTCAAAATACCTTCTTTTTTTTCCAGAAAAGTTACTAAAACGATGTTCTGGCCAGAACCAACTGATGACAATATATAGCACCCAAAGCAAAGATATTATCAATAAAAGCAAGTATGATTAAGAACCCGGCAATCTATACAAACTGTCATCATGTTATAGTCTGCATTGAATGCCCTAACAAGAACAAAAACACAATAGACCTTTAAACTACTAAAAAGGGTTTACCCCGTGATATATAAGGATACAACTAGTGGAATATCGAATGTAATTTGTCTATAAGCATCACAGGTTCCATAAGTTAATTGAATCTAACGAAAGGAAAAACAGCAAACGTAACCAGGTTTACCCTACATGCCTGTGAAGCACATGCAAAGTCGTATAACAGCACAAATAGATAAAAACCTTGGAAAACCCAATCATATGGAAGTATAACAAAACCAATGACAAACCCAAATATATACAAGATGGTCATAAAACAATGCCATGAAACAAACTGCTTATACAAATTATCCTCACAAACAATAATTAAAAAAAAATGCCAAAACTAAGGTAACACCGTAAAATAAAAGTTATCATAGTCAAAACCCACAATGACGACAAGCATATAGCACACAAAGCAAGAATATAGTCAACAACAACAGTTATAGTTAAGAAACCTGTTATTTTATACAAACCGATATCCTATGTATAGATCAGTTTAATTCCCTGATTGGCCACTGAAACTACCAAAAAGGGATTTCCGTCTAAAATACAAGGATATGAGTCATATGACTAACAGAAAATTGTAAAACAACAAATGTAATCCGCCATATAGTCCGCATATACACGTGAAGGATATGGACAGTCTAACAACATATACAAATAAAACCTCACAAACCATTTCATTTTATAGCATGAAGAAATAATGAAAAAATTAAATATACACAATAAGGTCATATATAGTCCAAAAATCAAACTGATTGCACAGACTAACAAAGACACGAAACGATGCAAAATTTAGGTGACATAAAAACATGTTATGATGGATGGCGATAATTATGACAAAGTGGTGAGCACACATAGCAGGGATATGATCAAATGGCAAATACGATTAAAGATCCACTTATATATACACGCACACACACAAAAAGTCTGTCCTATTTATAAGCTCCATTTTGATGCCCTAGAAAACACAAACGCATAACTGACCTTTAAAACTACCAAAAAAGGTTATTCACATAACATTTAAGAAAGTGGAATATCAAAAAATATACGTGTGTACTGTGTACCCACACATGTTCGATACGTACATGTATATAACACATAGGAAATTCCAATAAATGCAATTCATCATGCAGTTCCCATAAGTCCGTAAAGCAAATGGATAGTCGCCTAACGACATAAGCATACAAGAATTTGCAAAACAGGTAACTAAATGAAACCAAGGCGTCAACAGTTCATATATCTAACATCAAAGGAAATCCAATCTATATAATCAGTTATAGTGTTATACAACTCCCATATATCCGTGAAGCATACGAAAAGCCATCTGACGACATAAATACATAACACCTTGCATCAATGATACCCAAAACATATGTGGTGACATAGCTTTTTATATGTGAAATTTGATTTGTTGCACGTGTCAAAAATATGTCGGAACATGTGCAACGAGGCATAGGCATATCATCGATTACTTGGTTCCTAAGAAAATATAGTTTCTTATATTAGCCTACTCTATATCATATATTTACACGCACACGAATACATTTAACCGATGTCTCGCGTTCGACCCTCCCTAGTTAGACCGTATACATCTAAGTAAAAACAAAACCTCCCATGATAACCTAAACATGCAAAACCGCCTCGGTTAACCGGTTTGATTATATATTAATATCTGATATGAACTACAACAACAAAAATCTAGCACAAATTGTATCAAATCCAATAAACACACTAAATCATGCAATCAATATCACTAGTTTTTTTTTTCTTCTTATTTTATTTAATATTATTTTTCTTAAACCCTAAAATGAAAAATCAATTAAATGCAAAAATAAAAATCAATCATCAACATTCCAAATCAAAAAATGTGTATCATCTTAATATATAAATTTAATTAAAAACAATAAATGAAAAAATAAAAACTGATGAAATAAAAAATAATATACCTAAAACACTCTGAAAGCAAAATCTAACCGAAGAACCGCCACTGAAAATTTGTTGCAAAATCTGATATTATTTTATTTTGCCGTTTTTGTGATCAATGAATGTTTTATATATGCTATATATTTTTTTTTGAACAGTTAGTCGGTATTCGACATCACGGAACACCTCACCGTATAATGGTGAAGCCCTGCACGTACTC
>JANDBE010000048.1:31438979-31449896 GCA_024320915.1 Erigeron philadelphicus
GAAAAAACCCCAAAACTTATCATCCCTAAAGATCGAACTCAAAACCTTTATTAAACCTGAAATGCCTCTGATCAGTTCGACTAGTCATCATAACTTACTATTTAACTTTGTTAAATAATAAACTAAACGTCTATAAAATTCTCCATTACGTATCTTTTAATATATATCATAAGTGTTACTAATGATGTAAAACGAAATATTTATTATATCTTTATATGATAAAAAATTTATATAAAATCATAATTTGATAACAACGTACAATATAAAACAAAAAGAAAAATATTATAAAATAAAAAAATCTAAAAGTGTTTTTTTCCAAAAAATGATATAAAATTCTAGAATTATTTTTTATAGTTATATCATTAAAGTAATTACATTCTATAATTATAATGTGTATTAATTATTTTACATATTTAATGATCATATTTAAATTTATTAAATTAAAAATATCTCTAAAAAAGTGTGAAAAAACAGAAAAATAAAACATATGGCATTATTGTATTGATCTAAAGACTTTAATTAATAATTGAGATTTATTTAATGGTTCATAATTATTTATTTATAATTAAGATTTCTTTCTTATATATATATTCGGTAAGTGGGGATGTTCCCGTTAACTTTATAAACTAAAAATATAGAAATACAAAATAAAAGCCCTCACGAGCGTCCCTATAGTAAATAAAAGACATTCATGATGCTGGAAATGAGCCAACAGGGTGTCTAGACAAGCTCAGAACACTCATACTATATCAAAAGGAATACATAAACCTAGGGGTGTTATCGAGTCGAGCCGAGCTCGAGCCTATCAAGGCTCCAGCTTGACTCGAACACTATATGCTCGGCTCGAGCTCGACTCGATAACTCGACGAGCTTTTAGTATGTAGGTTCGAGCTCAACTCGTTGTACCTACAATATGGCTCGAACTCGGCTCGAAAAACTCGAAAAAGGCTCGAGTTTGGCTTGTGTCTATAAACATGACTCGGGCTAGGCTCGAAACCTCGAAAGTATACATCACTTATAACAAAATTTATACAAATAACCCTTGTAGAATTAGAAATTTATGATTTAGGAATTATATATATGAATATATATACATAATATATGGAAAGCTCGATAAGTATTCGAGCCGAGCTATGTAAAGCTCGAGCTCGACTCGATAATTATTTCGAGCCTGAATTTAGGGCTCGGGCTCGAGCTCGAGTTCGATAATAGTTCGACTCGATCGGGTCGAACTCGAGTTGCTCGATAAAAGTTCGGCTTATTGGCAGCTCTTGCCGGAAGACACGATATTAATAAGGGATAAAACTATGTTATTTTAGGATTTGATCAGAGAATCCATCAATCAAGTCAAAACTTCCTAATCATTGAACTAAATCCGTTGGTTCTGTAATTGGTTCAGTTGGTTTATGGTTTTCCCAACATATATACCGATACCTAAAACGTATCATTTTTTATTTTACTAATTCAGTAAACGAGAAAAACTCTTTTTGTCTTCCTATTAGAAAAACTCTTTTTGTAAAATAAATAAATAAAATTACAAATAATGCCATAAGTGAAGTAAAAAGAATTAGGAGATGACACACATACATTAAACACATTGGCAGAAAGGCTTAAACAACCAACCATCAAAATTCATCATAATCAAACTATCGCCGTCAGACTCCACCGGAAAACCCCACAATGGAACAACCACACCAAATTCGTGTCAAGCAAGAAATCTTGGAACAACAAAATACAGATACAAACAATGCATATACATCACAACCCGGTTCAAGCAAAAGAAAACCCGGTCCTGTACCAGTAGTTGATCTTGATACTGCTAGTTCTGATTCTGATAGTGAAAAAACTGAATCTTTTTGTCCAGACAATACTTATGGGTCAAATAAAAGGCAAAAAAATGGAAACGACGTCGTTTTGCCACATGGGTTTCTTGATCCATTGCCACCCAAGAACAAGAATGTGGATACTGGGTCAGACCCGGGTCGGGTCAAGGTTAATGAGTGTAATAAACAGTTTTGGAAAGCTGGTGACTTTGAACTGGGTTCAGGTGGAAATTGGGAAACATCTTCTGGTAAGTTTGTCATAAATTAGTAGATTTTGGAGTTGAATTAGTAGTTGTTTTATTTTTCAATAGTTTTAGGGGAAAAAGTTTTTATCTTTTTAAATTTGTGCCCTAGTTTGTAAGGAATGTGAATGAATTGGAATAGTATAAAAATCATATTAGGGAACTTGTAATGGTTAATTATACTAAATTTCGATAAATGCACCGTGCGAATTACTTCATATACCGAAGTTATGTATAAGTATGCTTGCATAGTCTGTAAAAGTTGTATGAAGTAGCTTGTTTGGTGTAACAATCACCCCGAAAGTAAAGTGTCGGAGAAACCGTAGGGATGTGGCTGGAGATTATGACGTTTAAAGTAGGCGGGGTTCAATCCTCACGGGGTTAACGAGGAACTTGATTTTTCAGATTGTTTTGGTGAAGGTTAATCAGTGGTCGGACCACCAGTTTAGTCAGAAGCTAGGTGAGGTTGATTTACTCATCTAGCGTAACGGGTCTAGGCGTCTAGGGTGGTTTGGCTTGTTCTGGTTAGGGTCATCGGGAAGTTAACCTCCTAATGTTTGTGCTGATATTAAAGTTATTCTGAAGTTCTGCTGTGTATTATAGTTTTCATGTGTATATTTTTTTGATGGCGTCAAAGATCATTTTGAATTAGATAGGAATAGCATACAAATACTTTTGTGAAGTGCATGTATCTATTTTTGCAAATAGATTGTTATATAACTATGTTGGTTGATTACTTGATTACAGATTTTAGTGTATCGTATATAATAATTAGAAGTTGCATACTCTCAATTGACTTGCATTTGCTGAAGTGTTTGAAGGATAGCCGATAGCAATAAAGTGTATTAAAGAAAGGCTAAAGAATTGATCTCAATTCCCAACAACTTGGCAAGTTAAAGTAACATAAGATCAGTTTCTAAATGATTCTTTACCTATGTGACATTGCGTTTTATTGAGGATAATGTTATCGGCATCTTTATCATTATGATAACTTTCTTACATGATTAATACTGTATATTATGTGTCATATATGATATGATTGCTTTAGTCATTGAAGGTGTTAACTTAGCTACACTAATTGTGTCTGGAACTTTTGTAAAATTTAACAGCTAATTGGACTGGTAAAAAAACCTTCCAAGTTACTAGTACAAGTTCTATGCCTCACTTTTTTTTTCTTCTTCTGTTTGACAGGTTGTATGGATCACGTAAGGGTTCATCCAAGGTTTCTACACTCTAATGCAACTAGTCATAAATGGGTTCTTGGCGGTAATATTACCCAACCTATCTAAAAGTTCTTTATTTGGTTCCTCTTATTAAATCCCACCTGCATGCTTTGTTCATTAATGCATTGGTATATATGTTTTTTCATGTAGCTTTTGCGGAACTTTTGGACAATTCATTGGATGAGGTACTTTCCAGTTTCTAAATCCTCACTATTGTTTATATTGTTATTATACTTGAGTTCCACCTAGTTGAAGTCACATGTGTGTTATACTTATCAGGTCTGTAATGGTGCTACGTATGTCAGCATTGATATGCTAAGAAACAAGAAGGATAAAAGTAAAATGTTGGTGATCGAAGGTATGTGGCCTAATGTTGTGTCATAGTAATAGGACCTTCCATGCTTTTATAGTTTTATTTCGATTAAGGATGGCAGGACGCCCACCTAGTTGGTGGAAATTTTAGTAGTTTCCGTGCTTATTTTGTAGGACTTTTTTTTTTTTGGTCATTTGGTGCCTGATGTATGATGTGTCATTGTTGCTTCGTAGTAGATTTGGGTTGGTCTTGGGTGGCAAAGGATGGGTTAACGTGTCATGCCTACTCGGACAACTTGTTTTGCCTGTTGTTTGGAAATCTATTCTCCCTAAGTATGGTGTCTGGGAGGTTTTAGGCATTTGAGAACACTTTGGGTGAACTTTGACCAGTATGTTAAACCATTTGCCCCCTTTTCTTAATAATCTAAGTCTTAAAATTAAAGTATTCGACTCGCTGGCGATAAAATAGAACCCAATTCTACGCAGATTGAAATGAACTGGTCGAAATGCTGCTTCCTTGTTATCACTACCTTCATTGCTAACCATGCTTCTCTCTATCTCCCTTAGATAATGGTGGTGGTATGGACCCAGATAAGATGCGACAATGCATGTCTCTTGGATATTCTTTGAAAAGCAAGGTCGCAGACACTATTGGACAGTGTAAGTGAATCCCAACTCATTATGAATTTATGATTATTATTGCCCATTATATTTTTGTACTCCTTTCTGTTCTTAGCTTCTCTTTGCCATATTTTTGACAGACGGAAATGGTTTCAAGACAAGTACTATGAGGCTTGGGGCTGATGTTATTGTTTTCTCACGATGCTCTGCAAAAGGTGGAAAAAGGTTCGTCATTTATGTATGGACAAACTGCAAGAAAATGCCATATATATTATTCAATTTCACTGATATATGCAACCTGATATAGTCAAGCGTCAAATGCAGCGAGTTTATTGTATAATTATTAAATGCAATGTATTTGTCATATCCAAGCGGAGTATGCAATTTGTTCATTAAGTGGTGAAAAGTGGTATATGCGTTGTATTAAAATGGTAACTATGTTGCAGCTATCTGGTTACAAATTGCATATATTGGTAAAAAGTGAATAATATATTGCATTTTTTATGCTGTTTCTTGTATGTGTATATCTAAACTGAACTATAAGTTCTGTGGTCCCTCATTCTAATTGCCTCTAGATGCATTTCCTTGAAAGTTACTATTTTTTAAAAAAAGATTGCAAGTATGTTGCACACATTCGTCAAAAGCCTTCTGTCTAGCAATGCAATCTTTTTCCAATTAGATATCATAGCTGTGCTTGCACGGCATTATTATTGCTGAAAGAAAATTAGGAGGAAAGATGAATTGATGATAATATAATATTGTTTTCTTGTCTTGCAGGTCCACACAGAGCATTGGACTTTTATCCTACACATTTCTACGAAGCACCGGAAAGGAAGATATAGTAGTTCCCATGGTAATACTATTAACTAGCTTTCTTTGCATACTTTCTTTAATTATTATATTATTATTAAGTTTTTAAGAATTCAGAGCTTAGTTTTTGCTATGAGTTTTTGTTTCAAGAAAGGTAAATTGGTTGGAACTTATAAAAGTTATCAGAAATTGGATGTAGCCTTTAATAATGAATCTATATATATGATTGCCTACTTGAAATTTGAAAGTTCTTATTATGCTTATGTATTCTGAAGTTCGAATTACTACCAATTACCAAAAAGAGCATCACCTCTTTTGTAACAGTTCATTTGACTAATTTTCTTGATCTTAATCAACTGTAATTTTTTAACATAATTTGTACGTTGGAGCAAATTACTCATCTTACAACTATAGTGTTTTTGTTGATCTCTTTGGGAAAGGTTGATTATGAAAGAGAGGGTCGTGAATGCAAGAAAATCATACGCTCATCACTGGAGGACTGGGATACAAATATCGAGGCAGTGGTTCAATGGTCTCCGTTTTCAAGTGAAGCAGACCTCCTGAAACAGGTAAAGTCAGTTATTCTCTTGTTTGTATTTTTGGGCACTCAGTATGTTACTAACTTGCTTTTATTTGATGTTGTAGTTTGATTTTATGAAGGATCAGGGCACACGTCTAATTATTTACAATCTGTGGGAGGATGATCAAGGACAGTTAGAACTTGATTTTGATACAGCTGAAGATGTTTGTCCTAAAATGCCTTCTATATTATGAATGCTCAAGGTTAATATGAAGTGATCTTAATAAACATTTAATCCATTTCCTGTAGGATATACAAATACGAGGTGTTAATCGAGATGAGAAGAATATCCAAATGGCCAGTGCTTACCCAAACTCTAAAGCCTTTCTGACATATCGACATTCATTAAGAGTAAGCTTTGATGCCAATTATATCTGATGAAAATACTTCATGTCTAGTTTCTCTTTGATTAATATCAGTGAGGTGACAAAATTGACCGGGCAGGTAGTTGGGTAATGGGTAATTAGTGCTTTGGACTCCATTATAACTTATTAGTGTTTTTTACCAACCATTACTCCATTTTTAAAAGAATTGCAGCCTTTCTTATTTTATATAATTTTTGAAAATTGATAATGGTTAAATATTGTATTCTTTATACTTTTCAGACGTACTCATCCATTCTGTATTTGAGAATACCTCCTGGATTCCGGATGATCCTCCGCGGAAAGGATGTTCAGCATCACAATATAGTAAATGACATGATGATGACGACCGAGGTCACATATCGTCCACAACCCGGTGCTGATGGGCTTTCCAAAGATTCAAATGTAATGCTTTCTTTGGTTCAAATTTTTGTTTGTTTAGTTTTGAGGTTTTTATATGAGTTTCTGGGCTTTCCATGAACAGATAGTTGCAGTTGTTACTATGGGGTTCGTTAAGGATGCAAAAGCTCATATTGACGTTCAAGGGTACAATGTGTATCATAAGAATCGACTCATCAAGGTTAGAATGCTTAAACATATGATATCAATGGGCATGAAGTTTTGGGTCCCAATCATTCCAGGTCACAATATCTCTTGCTAGACCAAGCTCCCGACTTGTTCACAGAGGTTTTTCTTGAATTAAATAGATGTTGTTAGAGGTGTTGATTTCCACCCACATATGGGTAAAAGCGAAACAGCCTAAATGGGACACTATGGGTCAAATGATAAAATTTGGAAATTTGATAAATAGTAATGGGTCGGAAGTCACACAAAGTGTTTTTAAAATGCTTTAAACCTCAAATTTTTTATTACAGAACTAGTTGCATCATTTCTAATAATCTTGTTTTATTCCCATCATATCCATAATTATCTGTTTTAGTTCAAGAAAAGAAAAGACACGATAAGTGTTTGTGTGTTGGCCCAACTTGACCGGTCTTAAAAGTACCTGTTTTGACCTGAACTCAGTTTGACCACATTAAACAACCCGTCCGACCAGCTTGTACCACCTTTAGGCTGCCCAGTCAACTTACATACTTTTTGTTGACAAAATAACAACATTGGCTTTTATATATACAGCCATTCTGGAGACTCTGGAATTCTACTGGAAGTGATGGCCGTGGAGTAATAGGTCATTTTCCTTCCTTGAAAATTTGTAGGCTAATGTGAATTCTAGAATGATTTTTGAATGGATTCACTTGTTTCTACTAATGAATAGGCGTGTTGGAGGCTAACTTTGTAGAACCAGCTCATGACAAACAGGGGTTTGAACGCACTATCGTCCTTTCAAGACTCGAAACGCGTCTTATTCAGATGCAGAAGACATACTGGTATGTTCTACATTCTCATGCACTTCGGCACTTCCATAATTTGAAATAGTGACAATTTAGATTGTAGACCCATTTACTTGAATGGGTTGAATACTTGAATCAGGTGTAGAACGGGTCAAATAAAAAAAAGGATTAGCTAAATTGGGAAATCAGTTAAATGGTTTGAAAGTTTTACCAGAGTATTTAAGATGCACAAATAACCTCTTAAAGCAGCTCACTGAAAAAGTTAGCATATATTTTAAATAATATATTTACGTAAAACAAAATTACGGAAAATTGGGTCCGAGTTTCAGGTCATCTCGACTAGTACCAAAAATCTCTCATTTTGCTCATTTCCAATCTTCCGAAATCTCCTATATTCTTACTTCCAGTAATGTGCAATTTAGTATTCATGAAACTTTTTTGGTTCAGGCGCACATACTGCCATAGAATTGGATATGCTCCAAGGATCAATAAGAACAACCTGGAGAATGGTACATGATGTTTTAAGTTTATTTGAATAAACAGCTCCGAGAAAACAAGTTTTTTGATCTTAATATTTTCTCTTTGCTGTTCTAGACACTCCTCCTGACTTTTCCCCTGAAGCTACTAAAAAGAAAAAAGCTGCATCAACCAAACCAGTTTCTCTTTCAAACAAATTTTATTCAAATAAAAATCCAAAACTAGGAGGAAGCAACTTGGGAAGACAACCGGTGGTCAATCGTTTTGAGGAAAACGGCCAGTATGGGGAAGGTCCAAGCTCACTGAAGTCAACGTCAAAGACTGAAATTATCCGTGATACCACGAATACGAGACGTACAAATTTAGATAATGGTCATTCTCCTTATGGAAATACTATGGAAATTGTCACACACTATCAGTCAATGGTAACTTCTGAATCCTTGAACTTTTTATGTTACGGTCATTTTATCATATGGTTTGTCATTAGTTTATTGATTATACAAGCTTGAAATGCAGTTTTAAACTTTTATATGTTCACCTTCCATGCTATCTGTAGACAGTCAAAATTAGTGGGGTCGGGCGGGTTTTTTAACAGGTTAAAACTTAAAACGGATCTTGGTCAAAATCATTGAGCTTTTTGGGATAGGCTTAAAGGGGATTTGGGGCTTGGTTGCCATTAACACTTTATCTCTGCAATCTATTTCATAACTTATGTATCGAATATGAGTACACAGTTTTGGTAAGATGGCCTGATCAATGCAATTTCTTCAATTGGCAGTTCCAGGATATTGCTGAAAATGGAAGTGATACTTTACGCTCCAGTGTACCTGATTTAAGTCAGTTGGCAGAAGAGAACCGCCAATTAAAAGAGAAGTATGTCACTTTTATCCATCATGCATGTATAACTCAGAATATACTATTGCAAGCATCTCTGATATAGTTTACCATTCCCTTCTGTTATTATATTCTCATAGGTTGAAAAAAACAGATGAAGATATCTTAGGTGACCTTCTGCGTGATATAGAAAAGGAAAAAAATCGTTGCAAGGAACTTGAATCTCAGGTATTTCCTGAAATGATAAAACTCTTTTCTATCACTTAGTTTCCCCGCCTTATTAATTCTACATAAAGCTTGAAATGTAGAAGCAAAATGCATCTTTCGAGAGGGTGTACGGAGTCGGGATAATCCGTTTAAAATTGGTTTTATACACTGATTATTTTACTGACTACTCGAGTTTTGGACATCAGTTTATATATGTTGCAAAAACACAAAGCTGAATATCTAAGAGTACGATAAACTTACCTTTTTACACCCGTCTTTTAACACGTTTTGATGGAATATTACCCCCGTTTCACATATTGTCATTTTTTTCATTAACTAAAGTCTTTTTGATCAAATACTCAGACATCTTATTGTTATATTATTAAAGCTTTAAACAACACAGACACATCGAAACACTATTTTTACACATTATTCACTATTATATTATTTCCTTTTAAGAAAGCTCAGTATTTGGGCCTATCTCTGATCGTATTTGTTCTGATGGTCATTTGTAATCAGCTTGAGGAAGCAAAGGAAAAATGCGAGACTGTCAGCAAGGAGCAAGAAAGTATGATTGACATATTTGCAGACGAAAGAGAGCGACGAGACAGAGAGGAGCAGATTTTAAGAAAGAAGTTGAAGGTTTGTTGCTCTTTTTTTTTTAATTATGTCTTTGTGATAATTAGAGGGGACAATTTCAACTCATTTACTATTGAATAGGTTTTATCCGGGTTCTGGTTAGCCTAATGGGGTCCAATGGAACACAAGTCATCTGAAGTGTATCTTAGAAGCATCATACCTTTTAAATTTTTTAATAATATATAAATAAATTATCACCTATATGACATTAGTCTTGCGATCATATTTGACACTAATTATTTATAAGAATTATTAAAAGATGGAACAAAAAGTCATTTTGGCTCGATCCTAGTTGTTAGTCAGCCGAACTGGCCAAGTTTAAGTTTCTCCACTGGATGGTTTATAAAACAAATTGATTCTTGCAGGAGGCAACGACGAACATTCAAGATTTGGTCGAGCGGGTGAAACAATTAGAGTTGGAAAAGGTGAAAAGCCAAAAATGGACCGCTACATAGAATCATCGGTTAAGAGTTTGTAGTTGGCTCTCTAGGGTAATTGTATATATGATAACCATTTACGCAAAATTAAGCCTATAGTCTCTCTAGCGTCCTGCTGGTTTTGGTACCAAATTTTGCATTCAGGATGACAGGCTAGTCTAATTGGATGTAGATATGTATTGTTATATGGTGGAAACTTATGAATACAAGTTAGTCAATTCCATTTAGTCTTTTGTTATATTTTGTGTCTTTTGATATGATATTGTTGGTGTTAAGTCATTCTACTACAAAAATTTATATTAAGTCACTTGTGCGATTGCATTTGAATGTAAGTTTTGACAATTATAGTAATATCTCTCGAAATTTTTATGAATAGAGTCATCTTAATATAATTTAACTTTTTAGTAGAATGACTCGTATGAAAATTCTCTATATAGGACAATAAGTTAATTCTTTGTTATTATAGTCGTGATCAGCTTTCATGGATCAAAATTCGATGAAAGTGATGAAAATTATTAATTTATACTCATCCATTGGCTTGTAAGGGACTCTTTCAAATCAAACCTACTTAATGAGCATGACTAGATAATATACTTTTTAGACCCTAAAATATTCACTAGATCGATGATTTAGATTTGATAAACGAGACGGGCTAGATTCTTTTTGTTCGGTTATTTAAAAGACAAAATTTTGACTTAAATTATGTAACTTAACCAAAGTATTTTATGAATATTTTCTAACATTTCTTTGACCACTCCAAATACGTTTACCTATTCAGGTTCGTGTCTGAGATCTCTTATGATGACACCCAAACGTGATTTTGTCCGTGGTTGATGTGTTTATTAGAGCACCTCTTATGTGCTAGTATTGGGCTAGTATTGGATTTCAATACAGATGAATACCACTGGGAGTGGTTAGTATTGGTTAATACTGGGCTCCGTATTGGGAGCATTTGTGGTGGGCAATACGAAGACTAAATCTTGTTTCTTTTCTTTTTT
>JANDBE010000048.1:31595373-31611022 GCA_024320915.1 Erigeron philadelphicus
CGCTGTTGGGTATGGTCTACTCCTGTCATTACCATTTTGTTTTATTTTTATCTGATCCTTTTGCCTTTGTGATAATGTGGTGGCAAATTTGCACCTGATGAACCCGAAGTTATGAATGCGTATTGTCGGTCTAGACAACCCACGTCTACCCTGTTTATTGAGAATGACATGCATCATCGAGCTATGGCATAGAGACATTTCACATCAGATAATTTTACATTTATCTTTATTTTTCTTGAGGCAAGAATCATGATTAGGTAATAAGTTTATTACATTAATGCTACAATAGTTAGACAATAGCCAGTCTCATATATTGTTATAATTACTAGACTAATGTCGTAGGCTCATAGCAGTTTCATGGTTGCCTTTGTTTACTGACTATCGCTGATGGGTTAATTACGCCTTTTGGGTGTATTGTTTTTAAATTTTGTAATGTATCTATGACTGTAGAAAAGATTGTATAATTTATATAACAAATTTGTTCCTATTTTGGCCAATGCTCAATGGTGTATGCCATACCTCATTAATTGGGTTTTTACCAGACCCTTGGTAAACGTTCGAATATATCATTATGTGTATCATAGTTCGCTTATATGTACGTTCAAATGTAAAAACTATTAAAAGCTATTGCTCAAAGTTTTCTTTCATAATTCTTTTTAAAATGCTTTTCAGAACAAAGGTTGAAAAGTTTATATATGTTCAAAATGGTTAGGGCTATCACTTGGATGTAACAATAACTTGGTGAAATGAGTTTATGGAATCAATGGTTGAAGTGAGGAGAAGGATACATCGGCCCGTTTATACATTCCATTGTGTTTGTGGCATATTTTTGATTATGAAACTTCATCCAGTAACAAGGATTGTATGTCGTCATGTTATGCAGATACCGGCTTCTTTTTACATCTTACTGTACAGCAGATACTGTTAATATATGTTTGAAAGCAAAATAGAACATGTTTTATACAAGTATTGAACTCAAATACCAAATATCACTCAATTCAAAATTTCAACTTCAGTGGCTCCTTTGTGAAACATTAAAAAAAACTCAAAATAAAACCTTTGTATGTTTCAAAAAGACGAAGTCCCATGAGGATATATTGTTATAACCAAACAGTTTCTATCAAATCTAAATTGAAATAATATTTACTTTGCAACTACTTGTTATTCGCCGCCATATACAAAAGGTTAGAAGGGAGAACTAACTAAACACCTATAACCAAACAAAAACATAAATGCTATTGCAAAAACAATGTCGTCCGGCCTCTCCTTTAACTCTTTGGATTCCATACAAAAAAGACCAACTAATAATCAACATATGTTACAAGTGTTACAATGATGCTGAAACTGCCTACGGTGTGTCTATAAACCACCAACCTGGAAAATGGTGTGCAGTAGCTAAATTAAAAAGAATTGGATTTTATCAAGCCTGTGTATATACTCATTAAATATGAGGCAGCTTTCTGGATTCATTCTTGTAGAGGAGGTCACGTATTTGATTGGTGCTACTTCAGCTATTTGACACGGTGCAAAGTTGACTATGTCCAACACTATGCTCCAAAGGGTACATTGTCGTTTCTTTCACATATCTTTGATGATCTAAAGCAGCCTTTCTGAGGCCTGAATATTGGCTTTTATGAAGTTTCTTCTTGATGATGGAACAAGATGCTAGAGGGTCATCAGACCCTGCTGCAACCCACCTATTACAGTTATGAAGCACCGTTTAATCATGTTGAGATATCAGGAAAACATTATTCCGCATTAAGGGGTGTCTGAAATTGCATTTGAAAGTTGATTTATCTTGCAACCTCAAATTGTATTCGATAAATTATAGAATGCTGTTTAAGAAATGAGGTTTCAACCTAGTTTCTCAAAACTGCATTTCTCTGATTCTCTCTAAGACAATACAGGCATGTCATAGTCCTTTTACAGAACACTGTATTCTGAATATTTTCCTTTTGCAAAACATGATAACCAGAAAATCATTTCAAAACACAATCCCAAAACCCTCTAAATAAAATGGAATTTAGTCTTGCAGAAACATGGCTATTAGGATTAATTAAAATCTAAACTAGCAAAGAGATCACAGGATGCTGAAACTACATACCTTAGAATCTTCTCTGATGCAAGTCTAGCAGCAGTGATAGTGGTATGGCTAGGTACCCATTTTACAACACGGTTGGGGTCAGCACGCATTGGAGAATGAATTTTTATAAGCTTGCAATTCAGAAAATGGAACAATAAATTAGTCAGGAAAAGTTGAAGTTACAAAAATTACGATTTTGATTTAACAAATCTATTATTAGAAAAGCGGAACAAGATCCTGGACCCACACTGATCATGAAGGAAGACTTGTCACACATTCGTAATTGCTACATTCTTATTGCAAAGATATGTGGCTGTTAATCAATTTATCTACTTATGGGTTGATCTGGGTGATATTTCAACAATAACGGGTCAAATATACTAGGCTTATAGGCTTATTTAACTAATAAGAAAATGGGTCAAATGGGACGGAAGTAATTCAGATTGTATTACCATGTATATGTACTGCCTAAATCACTATGCTAATATAGTTTAGGTTACTTTTGTTATCACATCGTTTTTATAATTATTTTTAACGTGTTACTTATTCATGTAAAATAAAGTGATGGATACAAAAGTGTCTATGGCATGTCCCAAACCGAGCCAATCTGTTTTGACCGAAACCCAACACTCCAGTCTCATCTGACTAATCGTAGTGCTGAAGGAGTAGGTAGCAAAAATGAACTTACTCCTAAACACTCCATCATCTGGTAGTAAGCCCTACCATGCAATGGGGTATGGCCTTGTCGAGACTCTGAGAAATATCTTGTCCTGCATACAACATAGCCATAATCATTGATTAGGGACATCAGTCCTATATATCTTGGTTAGAATAGCTTCCAGCAATTCTATAGATATACATCTTTGAGCCTGTTGATAAAACTCTGATGCAAGTAACTTAGCATGCCACATAATGCATTTTGTACATGCTGATTCCATTCAGGTACCATATCATCAAGATGACATATCATTGTTGTTAGTAACTTGAAGTGGAAACTTAAAATTGGCTTATGGTCTATCACCTAAGGGTCAAATAGTCCTGTTAAAAGATTTAACTAGAAAGGAAACATGGCAAATGGAATGGACGGTTTAAGTTTAAATGAACAAAGACCTACTAAGTCAAATGCACAAGACCTCCTAAATCAATTGATCCTCATTTTTTTTTTCCGTATTCACTCTTTCATATACACCCATCCTTTCATTATAGTCAGTTTACTATTGTGTTAAAATAGTTGTCATGACTCATAATTATATCTTCATACCCCCAACCCTCAAATATAAGTTAAATACCAACCATGGATAAGAAAGCGTTTGAGATCAGCTCAATCTAACCTGTTTCACCCACATTAAACTGATCTGTTTCACCCACATTAAAGAATACCCATTCCAAGCCGGCCTGGTTTTGCCCGTTACCCAACCCACCTGACCTGTCCAGTTTGCCAACTATATTGGAAACCCAATTTTTTTTACCAAGAACATCAATGCCTAAAAAAGTTGAGATGTTCATATAAGCTTTTATACCATTCTTTATAGCCTGGATCTACGGTGAATCCATACATGTCAACCGTATCACATATTGACAGAGCAAACTCCAGAGCCTTGAGACCAGTTCCTTTTGCTGCTGATCCGAAAGATGCACCTAACATGAGATATATAGGATTGAGAATTGGAACTTCCTACAATACAAAAATTTTAGTTTGGGTTATAGAAGGTGGATTGAAAAAAAAAAAACAGACAAGTAAGTTCAGCTTATTAAATTGCCATCTACTTGAATATTTAAATCACACATCCAAGTAGAATGCCATGTCAAAACTAGGCTCACCCGAATCATTTTGTTCATGATGTCATGGATTGTAGTTTTGACGAGCAGCACCTCTTTTCCAGTTTCTGTGGAACATGAAACGTTTAGTAATCTTCCAATAAAAAATGTATCAGGTTCATACATGTAGAGTTTCCATAGTAGAATACCATATAGCTCAGCAACTTTATCCAGAGCTTTAGCAGAACCCCTGTTGAGTAGGCGAAATGTACTTTTTTTACCCACATGATCCGTGTAATTCTGCATTGCAGCTTGAGAGTGAGGGGGGAACTCTAACTAAGTTTACCTACAAGCCAAAATCCGGATATGATATATCTACCTGGATAGGTGCACCGTTTTCCCTTAAAACGGCATCATAATTATCAATTTCCTCGCCAAACTTTGTTTTTAACAGATCTCCTGAGTTACCAATAACCGCACAACGACCATACTGACGTGGAACATATGGTGGCGTTTCGGGTAGTACCAAAGAAAGTTTCTCCATGCAAAGAGTTTTATTTGCACAATTGTTGCTGCAGCAAGAGTGCAACAAATCGGACAGCAAACATATGTAAGACGAAAAGAACAGTATACGGACTTGCAAAGAGAAAAGACAAGAGTACGATATCTCCATGAGATTCATAAACTTGACTGAAACTTTGGGCATCTTGATTTACGATTGAAGATAGACACATCGAATTAACAAAACTAGCAGGCAATGTGTGTCGTGGACACACCTTGTTGTTAGTAATTATACATAACTTATTCTTAATTATGAGATTTTGAGGCTTACAGTTGTATTCCTTTATTAATTCTCCGCCATGCATAATCTTTCCATCCATCAGGCAAAGCATCGATGAACTCCTTTGTGAGAATGGTGGTACTGTTACGAACCTGGACAACTCAACTTATGAGAAACGACACAACTAACAAGCGTGTATGGTTAAGCCTTATGACGATTTTCTCCAAGAGAGATCAGAAGACGTAATTTGCTTAGCCATATTAAAATTTTGAGATGGTAAAAAGATCACTGTGAAACTGAACAGCATGAAATTAAATTCCCATCCAAACTCCCCATCAATGGATTAATTACAAGTCCATGGTTTATACCGGACGTATGCCAGAAACCAACTCTCCTATTCTGCCGTGTTTGCATGAAAATTGACAGATTTATCGTAGGTTACATATAAGTAAGACTTTTCTAAGAAGATAAATCAATGTCATGCTTTCCATTTTACTTTTTATGTATGGTTCTATGGTGAAAGTTTCACTGTGAAACAATCTGCGTACTAAAAGCTTTACATATGGGGAAACAGAAGCTAGTTACACATCAGATACTAACCTGCTCCCATGTGACAACTGCTTCACACAAGTTAAACTCGAAGGATAAGCCCTCTAGATTTCCAGTTTTGGGGTCTTTCTGTTAGAAGTCCAATTCAGATAATAATTAGATAATATATGATAAAAATTGCGGATAAACATGAAGCGATAAATCAATTTTATTCCTTTTCCAATGAGTGGCAATAGCCATTTATTCAGTATTTAACCGAAAATAGGGCCATACCGACACA
Source organism: Erigeron philadelphicus (assembly GCA_024320915.1). Taxonomy (NCBI): domain Eukaryota; kingdom Viridiplantae; phylum Streptophyta; class Magnoliopsida; order Asterales; family Asteraceae; genus Erigeron; species Erigeron philadelphicus. Next base: position 31,600,825 of record JANDBE010000048.1, read on the forward strand.
CCTGGGATACTTTTACAAGATTTGAATACAAAGAAATGATAATGTGAGAAAACCTACCCATTTAGGGATTGTGTCACTGGGAAACTGTAGAGTAACTGTGCAGTAGTCTCTGCCACTGAAGGCTTGCAGTCCTAATCCATTGGCCCTCTAAACAAATTGAACAAACAAATTACAACAAATCACATGAAGGCAGTGGTTTTTTTCTATTAGTCTAATACATCAATGTATGTCTTGTGTGTGTGTGTGTGTGACTGTGTTAGTTATATAAAGCCTTTAATAAATTTATGGGAACACTACTCATTCTATCGATTTACGGCTTACACTCTTTCCTTCTAATAGTCTATAAGGTAAGTCTAATCATGGGTAGATACATCAATGTATGTCTCGTGTGTGTGTGTTAGTTGTATATAGCCTTTAATAATAAATTTAAGGGAACATGTACACATGAGACCTCTACATTACTAAACTATAATATTTGACATTTGAAGTCACTTTTGACTTTCCTAAAACTATACATTCACAAAGCACTTCTCTTTCCTATAAATATAAATTCACAAAGCACTATCCAATATGCATCATTACACAATCATGCTCTAAGTTAGCTTATTCGCTCTATTCTCCAATCTAGATGCCATTAACCTAAAGTTGTTCAATACAAAAACCTTTCCACTAAACTCAACACTGTCCAAATTCAGTAACATTAAACTGAGTCTACTTATCACTTAAAGCCGTATTACAAGTAATCATTTTTGTATCACTAAGAATTATTTCATCTAAGTTCGTAATACAAAAAATCATGTTCTAAGGCTCTAAAACCAACCAAGCCACACGCTTTTACGTTTTGAATAGTTTTACTTTCCTTTTACAACACAAAAATGGCCAGATTAGCTTGTTGGCTCTTATCTCCAGTCTTGATGCCCCAAAGGAGTCGTGTACTACATAATCAACATATACTCGGATCACTATCGCTGTTCAACTCAATAACTATCCTAGTTCCTAAGTTATAGTAACCTATATGAATGCCTAGGATCTCATTTGCAAAACGGTAATTTCACTCATAATCACTTTTTCTCAAATGTTATGCCCGACATTATTTTTAACTATTCGCAGTTTTCAAACGACTGTCGCAAACACGCTCTCGTAACTCCTAACTATTTATTTTGTACTTGCTAACCAACATTCCAACTTAAATTCACAATCAAATAAATCAACTGAATAAAAAAAAACTCACCACACACTTTTGAAAACCAGTCTGCAACGACTGCAATGCTTCGATTTCTTCGTCTGTAATATTAAATGGTCCGTCTACTCACAATATATATAATCATATACATATCTCATCAAAATCAAATCAAATTAAGCTAAATAAAAAACTAAAATGTGAAAGTAAAATTAAGAAATAAAATTGAAATAAAATAATATAAAAACGTACTGAGATTAGATACGCCAGTGATGTAGATAACAATAGCTACAAATCCAGATGCTAAAGCAATAATAAATGCTAAATGTAATAACTTCATTTATTATGAATTAAATTAGTTATTTTAACAATAAGTTATTATTATTTATTGAGATTTTTTCCAAAATCAAATTATTATTAGTTCAATTAAGTGTGAGTTTGATATAATTTGAAAAACCTGATTATTCGGAGTGTGTAGAAATACACAGTCGGTGTGTTTAAAAATTTCGCAGTGAGAGTGACGGTGTTTCTTGATCTGATTTGCAAAGAGATGGACCTTTTATAGTTACAAACAATTGTTACATTTGTTCACCTTTAAGTGTCATCTTCTTTACTTTTTACCCCCTATATTTTACTTTAATTAATTTTAATTAACAATATTTTTTTTTACAAACAACGAATTAGTAGTTAGGAGTTAATATTCAAGACACCACAATGACATCATATTTAGGAATATACGAAGCTCGAGTCACGCATGCCTAAGTTGAAATTCACTATCGAAAACTCCTCTAATAATCCACTTCTACAAATGTAGATTGTAGGATTTGAACCTTGTTAGATTTCCCCAAAGTCAATGACCATATCAATGAGCCACCAACCCAGTAGCATTAAAATTTCTTTTATTGAAAAGTGTGATTACTAGAGGTGTAGTTTACGTATTTTTTAGTCGGGTGTGTTAAAGATCCTATTGCATGATAAGTTCTCGGTTTAAAACTCGATGAAAAATTATTATTGCCTAAAGATCTAAATTGGAAAAGTCTCTTAAACTCACCAAATGAAAATAAAATTTATGTGACTACGCCATATCTATATTTTATATATTATAAAATAGATTCTCCATGTCTAAATTTTAAGTTTCAATATTTACTTTCTCAAAATGTCCCTCATATGTATTTCATATTTAGGTAAAATAATTATATTATCCGTTCTCTCTCCTCAAATCTCAACCAATCATTTTTTTTTCTCTCCTTTATACATCATTTATTTCTCCAATTCATTCAAAATCTTTTATCTTAAAAATCGTATATCGATAAATTATAAAAATTATATGGTGTTCTTAAAATTTCGTGTTCTTTCATTAGAGATTTCATTCGATATAATTTCGACAAAATTTTAAATCTGAGGGCGGAAACCGTACGACTAATACATTTGGTTATCGTATTCTATGACCAATCACACTCTATGACTTGTCACCCACACAATCTCACCGCCACAACACGCATGTATTTGCTCTTGTATGTCTAAAGGAGAATGTGAGACTCAAATAAATACCTAAAATCTCTTGTAAGGAATCAGGTCTTTTTAATGTTAAGACCATTTGGTGATGGTTATTAAATAACAGTCTAATATTACAACAAATGGAAGAGGTCATGTTTCAAGTGAGTATATATCGTATGGTAATTTAGTACCAAGAACACAGGGGCTTAACTTCAACAAGTTTCAAACCTAGAGGCTAATTTACATCACTGGTATTACCATAGGGGCCTTCTACAACTAACCCTCTTGTTTTTCCAATAATAAACCACAGGATCACCGTCTCAGCCGTCTCTCTCACACCACTGCCCCCAATTCCATCAGCAGCTCCTCCGTCTACCACCACCGGTTAGTTTTCCGGCCACTCTTTCTTCCAACACACGCCCACTCTGATTCCTAACTCTATGTATTCATTTTATTTAATTATGTTAGGTTTTAGATTATTTAGTTTCGGGGTACATTATTTCTATATACAGATTTTAACCTAATATATTTCATTCCATTTAGTTATTTCATTATGAATTATACCTCTTATTTGTTTATATATGCTTGGAAAAAAAAATTAAATAGTCATTAATTAACCCGAAGAACAATACTAATGGTTACCAAATCATTTTGGCCTGTAAAAGTAGAATCAGTTATTAAGAAGTATTAAGAGCCGATTAATCGATGAATAACGTCAAAGAAACAACTCTTCCTAACAAACATTGTGTGCTGTAGGTGTTTTACGCTTGTCTGAGTGTCATGACTAAGTTAAGGAAGCTCAATCGTCCTACTGGACATCGAATTTCCATGCTCAGGTTTTGCCATAGTCGGTTTTTTTGTTTTAATCTCGTGTGTGTTTATGTAGACGAAAACGATGATAGTATTTTTGCATATACAGGACCATGGTCTCGCAGCTGGTGAAGCATGAAAGAATAGAAACCACCGTTGCCAAGGTGACCTGGCATAGTAATGTTTGTTTCATTTTTTTATAGCGATATTTTTTCGTTTAATTTGATACTCGTGTGCTGTAGTTGAGATACTATATAGAATATAGATCTTGATATCTTGCTTTATAAACCATCTTTATCCTTTAGTTGCTTGTAGTATAAATAGATAACCTCGTTCTCCTTCAAGTGCTACTGTACATTTTCTCAATCTTAAACATCTAGATTCTTTATAGCATACTCGTGAACAGTTTTACCTAGGAAGTTGAACATATGGGAGTTGTGAAATCTGTGATCTATCAACATTAAGTTAGACACTTTTTTTTCAAGAGAAAAAGATCATTCATTTCTTGCATGTTTTGTGAAATCTGTGGTTTTGTTTAAAAAAATTATATATTACGTTACATTTATCTAACACCCTAATCTTCTAATTTCTTTATCATAAGAACCCAAAAAATATTGTTGGCTAAAACCTTCAACGATACAATCTTGGTTTAAACTTAACTATTAAAAAAACATACTCCGTAATAAAGAAAAGTATTTTTTTTACCTACTTATTGAAGCTAAAATAATATGAGTAAATGAGAAGGTAACTAACACAAGTATTACCGTTACTAATTACCCCACAACCCCAAATATTCAAACTTAAATATACACCCAAATTCTGCTCATAACAAACCCCCAAAATTCATCTTCTTGATTCTGGTCAATTCATCATCATTCAATCAACATTCAAAAACTTTATATCTCTGTACATTCTGCATTATAATTTCTACGATTAAACAAACAATGTGGACCACCAACAAAACCCATTCCGCCAATTCCGATTTCACACCAACTGGGTTTCCGTTCTACACCCCACAGCGACGGAACAACCACCGCACCTGCTCTTCCAATACGTTTCCTTCTCCGCCACCCGCCACCCGAAAACGGCTTCTGCCCACCTCTGAAAAGAAATGGAAGCCCCCACAACAACACCCACATTCAAAATCAAACAGTAATAATAATAATAATAATCATAATAGTTTTAGTTTCATACATAAAGTTCCGGCCGGTGATTCCCCTTATGGAAGAGCCAAACATGTTCAGGTTGGTCTTCTTTTTATATTTCTCCAACTTTTTCAAGATTCTTTAGTTTGACTTTTGGTTGTTGACTTTATAAGTCAAGTACTGAACTTTGTTGTAGTTATATATGGTTCTTGGAAAACTTTTGTTTGTGGGTCAAGATTTCTATAGTTTGACTTTTAGTTGTTGACTTTATAAGTCAAATACTGAACTTTATTGTAGTTATTTATGATTCTTGGAAAACTTTTGTTTGTGGGTCATGATGATATTGTTATAAGGGTTTTGTTTGGTTCAAGTTTGTAAAGGGTTATCAAGTTATGGGTGATCAAAATCAATGAACTAAATGGGTTAGGGTTGGGTCTAAAGGGGTTTGTCTTGATCGAGTCAAGCTGTCTAACCCATTTCACATTATGGGTCATATCTGTGTTTGATTGTGTTGTTATGAGTTGGTTGACTCGTTAACCCATTTGAAAATGAAAGTTATAAAATAAATTTGTAGTTTCAATCAGTTTACAGCTCGTATACTGGTACAACACATTTATGCGTTAGGGTTGGGTTTAAAGGGGTTTGTCTTAAATTAAGTCAAGCCGTTTCATCTAACGGGTCATATTTGGGTTGATTTGTGTTGTGTATATGTTGGTTGACTCGTCAGCCGGTTTGAAAATAAAATTTTAAATTCATTCCGTTTACAGCCCGTATACTGGTACAACCCATTTATGTAGGTCTAAAGGGGTTTGTCTTAAACGAGTCAATCTGTCTAGCCTGTTTCATATTATGGGTCATATTTGGGTTGGATTGTGTTGTGTATAAGTTGGTTGACTCGTCAGCCTGTTTGAAAATAAAGTTTTATCTTAAATAGGTTTACAGCCCCGTATACTGGTACACCTCATTTATGGGTTAGGGTTGGGTCTAACTGTCTAAGGGGACGAGTCAAGCTGTCTAACCCGTTTCATATAGTGGGTCATATTTGGGTTGGATTGTGTTGTATAAGTTGGTTGACTCGTCCACCCATTTGAAAATGAAAGTAACAAAAAGAATTTAGATTCAATCTGTAACCAGCCCGTATACTGATACAACCCATTTATAATCCACTTAACCTACTTGACTCTTTGAAGAATATACATAAATAGGTTATGGGGGTCATGTTTGTGTTAGAACTTATATTATACCAACCCACCAGCCGGAACCCAACTTAAATTATGACAAATTTAATGCTGAAGCATGAAAGTAGGTTCCATTGATCTTAAAGTGGTTTGATATGTGAGGTTTTCGCTTCTTGAGATTGATTGGTTGGTATATTCTTGGCAGTTGGTTGACAAGAACCCGAGCAAAGCTGTAGCTATGTTTTGGGCTGCTATAAATCTTGGCGACCGAGTTGATAGTGCACTAAAAGATATGGCAGCAGCAATGAAACAATTAAATAGATCTGAAGAAGCAATTGAGGCTATCAAGTCTTTTCGTCATTTGTGTCCACTTGAAGCACAAGAGTCTCTTGACAACATTATGCTTGAACTGTACAAGGTACAGTGCACTCTATGACCATTATTTCTTTAAGTAATCCATAAGACTTTGTGTCTGAAACGTTATATTAACATCACGAGCATTTTTAACAGAGGTCTGGACATTTAGATGAGCAGATACATTTGCTTGAGTCAAGAATAAAGCAAATTGAGGATTCTGCAATGCATAATGTGAATAGAACGAGAATTGCCAGATCGCAGGGTAAGAGAATTCAAATGACAATGGGGCAAGAGTATTCGAGATTATTGGGCAACCTGGCATGGGCTTACTTGCAGCTAGATAAGTATAAACTAGCAGAAGAGATATATAGGTATCTTTAGCTTATTCTGTATTGTCATTATGTAAAGCATTAGTAGAAATCATTTGGTATTAACTTTGAGATGTTGATTATGCAGAAAAGCACTATCATTGGAGCCAGATAAGAACAAGCAGTGTAACCTAGCGATTTGCTTGATGTACACAGACCGAATGATAGAAGGAAAATTTCTACTAAATAATGTAAAAGATTCCAACAGAAGTAGAGACATGTATGAAAGCTATGCCAAATCTTATGAGCGCGCGATTCAAGTGATGCATGAGTTGGAATCAGGCAGTTTTGTCACGAGTTTCTCTTTGTTTCTTAGTAGAAACAAGGAAACAGATTCTATTGAAGAGGCTGGGAATGACGACTGTGATAGCATACCGCCTGAGACACCATATACTTACCAGAAACCTTGTCTTCTGCCTTTTAATGGCATCCCCAACACGCCATACACACAACCTTGTGATAAAGCTGGCCGTCTGAATGGAGGTTGTTTAAGAAAGTTACAGTTTGGACAGCTTGCAGAAAACCAAGATCTTGAGATGAAACTACCAAGTAAACCAAGGAAAAGCTGGGCTGATATGGCAGAAGAAGAAGAAGAGTATGGTGATGAAAATGTGGACTGCTTTAACACTGTGGATATCAGAGGTTGACTATTTTTCTTTAACAGTAACAAAGGTTGAATCTTGTGACCTAAATGAGTTTTAAACCCCAACAGGAGCAGGTAACTGTATAGTGCAATGATCTTTGGGTTTTACGATATTAGAGTTTTCATCTAAGAGTACAGAATATGTTTGAAATTTCAGTTTCTATAGGTTCAAAGTGTCCATTTGTTGTTTCGTTCTAGTGTTGATATATTTTTTTTAACTGGATATAAGAGTGTAATATACGAAATGTATGGAATATTCTTGATTCTTTTGGCAAACACTTTACTGGTTTCTGATTTTAAGTCTTTTCTTGCAAATTAAGATTCGTATGTAGTATGTAATGTAACAAGGCAGAAAGGAAGCTAGCATGGACAAACTATGCAAGCTAGTGCAGACTTTGGATTCGAAGGATCTGAAGGGAATGACAAGCCCCGAACAAAGGAGAATCCCAGGAGTTACAAATCGGATTTGGTGGGTGTTTTATGTAACATTCTTTTTGGTTTTGAGAGGTTGAACCCCAAATCGCAGAGCCTTCGTTTAGTGCTATAAACTTGAAATTTAAGGACTTGTTTGCTGAGGTGATTGGGAGTTTAATTATACTTTTCAATCCATTATAGCATTGGAAAACTTTTCTTGATGCAAACTTAACACCATCCATTTCAATGAGTCTGTAGTGTAAATTTTGTAAGTTTGAGTTAAAAGAACATGAGATATTATAATTAACTTCATTAATCATAGATAGCAAAATGAGTGGGCTGGGTTACATGTCAACTTATGTAGTTTTTTAATATGGGCCAGATTTGGTTTATCCATTAACATTTGTTTGGCATATCGCTTAAAGCTTAATTTTGATAACTAATTCGTTTGCTATTATTCGACTAATCTTGCAAGTCTAAACTAGCTTATTGTGTTATTTATTATTTAATATAAAAAAAGTATACTATGAGTTACATATAAATATCGAAATTTGAAACTATTCTAATGAAATATTAGCATTTATATAAAACAATTATAACATGCTCATGAGTCATGACGAGATTGTGACTGTTTCACGGCCGTTTGGTTCGTAAAGTTTTCTTTTAAAGGAATTGAAATTTGATGAAATTAAAAGGAATGGATTGAAATCTGATGAAATTGAAATTTGATTGAATTATAATCTTTTGTGTTGGTTGAGTGAAATTGAATGGAATTCATAATAATAATTATATAAATAATAATAATAAAAATTGAAATATATATTTTTTATTTTGTAATATTAATACTTTCTTACAAAATATAAAATTTTTATAAAATATTATTAAATTTTTATAAAATAAATTTTTTTTATAGAATAATATTAAATTTTGTAAACTAAGTTAGTTTTTTAATAAGAATTTATTTTATTAAATATTAATACTTTTTTATAAATTAATAAATATTTTATACAATAATATTAATTTATAAAAACTTACATAAATTAATTTATATTTTTGTAAAATAACATTTTTAAATTTATATATATATATATATATTATTTTTTTATAAAATAGTAATTTTTATTGAATAATATTAAACTTTACAAGCTAAAATTAATTTTTTATATAAAAAATGACTTTAATTAGTAGTAATAAACTTTTTAAGTATTAATATTTTTTTATAAAATTTTAAGCAATTTTTAACTAATACGAGTAATTATTAACAATAATAATTTAATAGTAATAATAATTATAGTTTTACAAATATAATAATTTTAACAATAATAATAATGATAATAAACATAGTTTTGAAATATATTATAATAATTGTAATAATTAAAGAATAATTATAAAAGATTTAGATTTATCAAAACTTGAATTCCAATGAAATTTCAAACTTTCCATAAAAAATGTGAAGGAATCTTGAATTTCATCTTATGATAGAATTTGAAGGAATCCAATTCCAATTTTATACGAACCAAACAACTAATGGAACGAAATCTGAATTCATTTTGTCAACCAAACATGATATGGAAAGGAATTCAGATTTTAATTCCATCGAATTCCTTAAAAATTTTCAAACCACGGGAAACCGTTCTAGTTACTTTAAGTACGGATAAAAATGTTTACATTCCAACATTGAAAATACATAATTATAAATGATATTGAGATTAATTACCCATAAAAAAGAGTTATTTTGCTACTTTTTTTTAAGTAGAAGCACTAGATTTTAGACCCGTGTCAAATACACGAGTTTTACAACATTATTAATATAAGTATTCATATATGAAAAATACTTATACGTTAAATGTGTAAATACATTAAAAAATAATTGAGATATCAAAATGTAATACTGAATGTTAAATAAAAGATTTTGTATCCTAGATATAATTTGATTCCAATTACTAATAACAACAATGATTTATCTTAGTTATAGTTTGATTACAATTAATAATAACAACAATGATAATCCCAATCATAGTTTGATTACAATTATTGATTACAACAATATTACAATTATTTTGATTACAATTAACAATATAAAATAAAATATTGATATAAATATTAATTCGTAGTAATCCAAATATTGTAAACTCTGTAACTTATAGCTATATTTTGTTATTAGAAAGACATTATGCAATAAAAAATTAAATATTTTTGAATCGGGTTAAAAGTGTAAATTGGTGATGGGAAACAAAAAAAGTGTAAATTATATTAATTATTTTTGAATTGGGCTAAAAGTGTAAATTAGTGATTGAAAACCAAAAAATATAAATTAATTTAGGCATGTGCTTATTTAACTAATTTTAAAAAATCGAGAGTTGTGATTAGTTAATTGAGGTTACGTTATTTGCCTTTTAGTATATATTAAGATTAAGATTTTTAGAGAAACTGTCTTTTAGTATATTAAAAAAAACGATATTATGGAAGAAAAAAATTAAAAATAAAATGTTAAATTTTTTTTAGTTAACTAAATGATGAAATCTAAAACAAAAAATATCAAGTTGATAACTACACATTGTAATAGTTATAAATTAAGTATTTAGTAATGGTTGGTAACTACAAAT
>JANDBE010000048.1:31615477-31637273 GCA_024320915.1 Erigeron philadelphicus
TATTAGCCCATAAAACTCTTTGCCTTTGTATTGTTTCCGTTGCTGAGACAAAACATCAACGCATTGCTTAGAGGTAACTTCAACTTCAAATGGAGACTTGATTGCATTTACAGCTTTCTTGATTTGCGAGGGCCTCAAACCTGACTGACCAAGGTTCAACATAAGAGATTCTGCAAGCCATGGAGCGGTGAAACTTACTGTGAGAACGGTGTTTCATTACTTTTTGCGGTGTAGTACTTAACTATGATTGTGTGCATCAATAAACTTATCCACACGCCATTTACCGTCTTTTGTTTTCGAAACGCGAAGTCGAGCGTCACAACCTGTTCTTGATTCTCTACGACTTTTCTTAGAATCCCCACTAGAACCATTGTCCTTCACCTTTTTGAAGCCTTCTTTGTTGCACACAAACACCTTTCGATATTTCTCATTTGTTGTTTTATTTTTATAGTCCCAATGAATACGTATACCAAATCCATGTAGAAAAGCATATTGATTATAAAATGTATATGCATCTTCAGGGGTATCAAACACCCTCCCGATAATATTATCATCATTAAATGTATTTCCATCTTCATAAGAATCAAGATGCTCACCAGCACCTAAATCCGCATCCACATTTTGACTGTTACATTCAGTTTCTAAATCCACGTTGTTAACCAAATAACCATTTGCATCGATATCATCAATCAAAGGAGTTTCAACCAACTCGTTTCTTAGTTGATTATCCAAATGCATAAGTTCCTACGTCAAACAAAAAAAAGGGCAGATGCAATAAAATATAAAGAAAACTAATAATATACTTTCAAAGTGCCAGTATACATAGACTGTGTTCAAGCTATAATTCAGCTATGATTCATAAAGATGGCAATTAATAATAGTCTAGTGATAGTCTAAATATATCGTTATTGAACAATGGAAATATTATAATATAATATTACGGTATAAAAAATTAAATATTTTTACCATGATATGATGATAATAGAACCTGCTTTTGCGATACTGTGAAGACTTCAAGACTTGAAATTCCAATCGAATCACCTTATAGGATCGAGATTATGTTGCAGTGGGGATGAATTTAGGGATTGGAGAGATGTTTGGGTTTTTGATGGGGAGAAGAGTTTTATTCTATTTGAGAGCCCGTGTTTTTTTTTTTTTTAATGAAACGACGTAGTTTTGATGGGTTTTATACCCAATGTTGGGTATAAGTCAGCCGCAAATTCCCTTTCCCCATTATAAAACATATATAATTATACATATTCTCTCAAGTATTAAGTCTCTCTCTATATAACTAAAAAAAACGTAATTTTTTAATTTTTTTATTGTCGTATCTTGTCGTACCCGTATCCTATTTTTTTTTTAATTTGTCGTTCTTCGTTCCCGTGTTTCTTTGCCGTATCCGTTTCGGTGCTACATAACACAACAAAATGTTGGTCATGGGCCTTTATAAGTATTTGGGGAAAAAAAACTAAAAGTAAAATCAACCTATGATGTTTTAACCTGTTGGACTAGTATTATTGGTTCATTTAGTAACAAATAATGTCATCAAATTAGTCGATGAACAATTAGGTTCATTTAATTAAAAGCGAGACACAGATTGGCATTTGGCAATTATTAGGATCCGAAAAAATAACTGTCAGCAGAAAAGAGCAGAGATCTTGTTAATTTTGATCTATCCTTCCTTCTCTGTTTTCACAAAACCATAAAAATAACAGACAGAAAAATCATAAGCGAGATCTGAAACAAACAATGGCGACTAGATACTGGATAGTATCTCTACCTGTGCAAACAACATCATCTTCTTCATCTCTATGGAATCGCTTACAAGAATCCATTTCCAAAAACTCATTTGACACTCCTCTTTACAGAGTACCTATCTCTATCTCTATATCTATATGTCGATCTATTTCATTTTTATTTTATTTTTTACTGCCTCAGTCAATTTTATTGTAATTTACACTCAAAAAACACGTACATATTAAATAGCTGATTGAATTTAATGTAATTTTTGCAGTTTAATATACCGAATCTACGTGTCGGAACTCTCGATTCGCTTTTATCACTCGGCGATGACTTACTTAAGGTTATTATTGTTATCTTATTTCATTTTTTTGTGATACTTTATCCTAGATTGAGAAATTTTGATCTTAACTGTTATATCGATAATTTGAGAAATTTTAACCTGAATTTGTGTATGATTTGTGAAATTCCTGAGCTAAGTATTTTGATATTTTGTGAATTTTCGGTCCAAATTTAAGTAACATTTTGAAGTTAATGATTAAATTTATTGAATATATACGACTGTGTAGGTGTACAGTTAATAGTTAATTCACTTCAGAGTTCAGACCTAACTTTCGTAAGAATTTGAAATTTTCGACTTAATTTATTGAATCTACATAACTGTGTAAAGGAATACTTAATGTTAATATATTTTGTAATTTGATTGGATGCTATTAAAATCTTTGTGCTGGAACTATGTAGTTGCTTTTAGCTGGCAACGCTTATTTAAGGTTGTTATTTCGATCATTAGCAAAGTTTTGGATCTAAACTTGGTATGATTTTGAAGTTTTTGCTATAACTATATCAGATCAACATTAATGCACCACTAGTGATGTATCAGACTGACATGATTATCCATGGAATTGTGTAGTCGAAAACCTACTTTCAGTATCTTCATAGTTTTTGAAAGTTCTGAACTACATTTTGTATGATTGTGAAATCATTGACTTGATATAATTATGTTGGTGAATACTTTTACCAGGTTAATATCTTAATTTTTTTTGAAATTTCTGACTTATATAGTTAAATTTTGTATGTTTTTAGAAAATGTTAAGTTGATATGACTGTATGTCTGTATCTGAAATTGTGCTGGCAAATACTTACTCAAGTTTACTAGCTTAGTGTTATGATAATACTGATCTTCTGAACAAATTTTCATATCACTGTGAACTTTCTTAGCTAAGTTATTGAATTGATATGTTTGTGATGTGGAATTGTGTAGGCAAATACTTTTATTGAATCTTGTTCTCACAAGATACGGCGCCAGATTGAAGATTTAGAGAAGGTGTCTGGGGTTCTTAGTAGTTCGTTGACCGTTGATGGTGTTCCCGTGGATTCATATCTAACAAAGTAATGGTTGTTTCATTTGTTTAATGTGTATTTAGATTTGACAGAAGTTTGTGACTTTTGATGAGTGTGAGTTTTTGATTGTAGATTTGTGTGGGATGAGGCTAAGTATCCTACTATGACTCCTCTTAAGGAGATTGTGGATGGCATTCACGTAGAAGTAGCTAAGATAGATGATGATCTTAAGGTTATCTGTTTTGCTATCTCTTATCACTGTATTCATATCGACGTTATTTTTTCAGGTATAATCGAATATGTGTCCAAGACTCTGTTTAGGATAGTGCTAGAACCCAAGCTCACTTCATAAGATAAGCTAAAATAATCTCACCTTATTTAACAAGTGCAATGGGAGAGAACGAAGTAAAATGCTAGATTATAATCGATACCCTGTTTTGTACTTCTATCACTTCACATAAGTGCTTGACATTGCTATGACATTTTGTTATCATGATCAATAATACATCCTATTAAGTTTTTCCAATCTCTGAATGTTAATAAAAATCTAGAAGCTTTTTGTTACAGTGGTAAAACTGCTTTAATGCATTGACCTTACCAGTAAGAAGCCGTAATCTGTTTATAAAAGTAGAATAATAAGTAACTTATAGCCCTGTCAGTAAATTTTAAGAGTTAGCCGTGCAATAACCTCTTGAGAGTTCATTTCCAGTGGTATATATTCTCTTTCTAAGGTTAGCGTGGGTGCCAAATGATACCTCTACCAACATGGTAAGGAACATGGTCAACTTATTTAGGTTCTAACCTTTTGATGGATGTATTATGATGGTTGGATTAACACTATTCATTTAAGGAGTTATATAGCTGACAATAACATACACTTAGTGGATCTGCTCATGAATAAGCGAGAAATAAGATTTTGTTATCCAGTTGGAAGTAGGAACTAGGAAGGATAAGTCTAATGGATAAATTCGGGATTGGACTAGAAGTAGGAACAGATAGATTGATGATTTCATAACTTCTAAATTTTAAATGGTCCCTTCTATCATATTGTTGTGGTTGATCCCCCTCGAGAAGGAATAAAGTTTCAGCTGTAAAAAGTTTTTTCAAAAGAATGACTACTCATTTTCCTGATAATGTAAATATTGCTCACTTTGTTTAGAAAAGGGGCTGCCTAGGCGCTAGGCAATTCTAGGTGTTTGGAAAAGCGCCTTTTGCTACTTGGGACACTCGGGTATGATTAAAAGGCTGCTGGACACTTATTGGGCTTCTTTTAAGCCTGATATGTGAAAAAAATAAAAGGGGGCCTCTTTTTCTGCCTTAGAAACATTCATGCGTTGGAGAAATAAGTGGCTCATCTCCCCAATTTCAGATTATGAGGAAGATGATGACTAATCATGGCATGTTGGGAAGTCCTTGTCAATGAGGTGGGGAATGGGGGGTTTGGTTTCCTCCAGAACGGTAGTGGGACTTCCACCGCTAGTTATGCCCTCGGATTGACTGTGCTGGTGACGTGGTTGATCTCTACCGGACGATAAAGAGGCATGCCGCTGAGTCCAATCACCACTGCTGTTCAAAAAAAATTATGGCACATTTTAGTTGATATGTCTTGCTACTTGATCTTTTGTTTACCTTAATGGTAACTAGTTAGTGATTGCTCTTTGCTTTGCTTTCGAAATTCTTGAAAATAGCTAACTATGATACTAGTTACTACTACTTGCTAGTCACACATTTTTGCTAAAACTTTTTGTATGTAAATGAAAACATCTTGTTTGTTTTTGTTATGTAGAAGTGACTTTTAAGTATGTTTTGAGCATTTGTTTAATTTTTTCTAGAAAATGGACTGTAGAGTGTATATAGCAAAAAAAGGAGTCTTTTTACATCAGGTACTAGGCGCTTACACTTTATTTGACCCTCATCGCCTCGGAGCGCCTATCACCTTTTCAAAGACAAGATTACTCTTTATTATCATTATCGGTAGCACTATCCTAATTTGTGATGTTCTCTTTCTTATGGAAGCACAGCTTTCTTCTTGATCTTATATATTTAGAATACACATTCCATTGGCTTTCTGATGACGTTGGGGCTTTGCACCATGACAGGTTCGTATTGCCGAGTATAACAATGTTCGCAGTCAACTCAATGCAATTAACAGAAAGCAGACTGGAAGGTAAAAACATATTAACGCCTATTATTGTATAGTACGTAGCATGCAAATAGAATAAAAGCAATGGAACGTTGATTTGGCATCAGTAATTAGTTAGTGCGCCGGATTCAAACATGATGTTCTATTTTAATCCTTGTAATGTTTCTCACATGACTCATGTAATTTCTAGCTTAGCTGTTCGTGATTTGTCCAATCTTGTGAAACCAGAGGATCTTGTCACTTCAGAACATTTGGTTACTCTAATTGCTGTTGTCCCCAAGTATTCACAAAAGGATTGGTTGTCAAGCTATGAGACTCTGACAACATATGTGGTAAGATCTCTACTCTTCTCTAACGGTAACCAGATTTATCTTTTTTCTTTATTTTTTTATGTTTTCTTATTATCTTAAGTCTAGAATTTGGTACTTTGTATCTTTTGGCTTGAGATGGTTGAAGCCTGCCATTTTGGTTTCTGCTGCTGCAAATGAGTTTCATATTTCAGTAGGAACAATGATTTGTTCTGGCAATTCTACTCTTTGATTGAACTAATTGTTTTAGGTCCCCAGATCCTCCAAGCACCTACATGAGGACAATGAGTATGCTATCTATAACGTGACATTATTCAACCGCGATGCTGACAATTTCCGAACCAAGGCACGCGAAAGAGGGTTTCAAGTGAGTTTTCATCAAGTAACTTTGTTACTCAAGTTAAACTGTAACTGAACAATCCAACAAAATGTGTAAACTTACTAAAAAGATGCCACTGAAAAAGAAATGTTAAATCCTCCTAATGGACACTTGGCACTAATCCATATATATGATGTTGGCTTTTGTATGTACATTTATCGTTGGCAAATGTCCTTTAGGAGGATGATTAGGAAGATAATTAGCTAGATTTAGCATTTCTGTGCCGAAAAACCTCTTGCCTTCTCTTTGTGATAACGTAATAGCAGAAAAATCTCTAAAACGTCTACGTTCGGCCAAGTACTCCTATAAGCTGTTAATTTCCAGCTGTCTTTCAGATTCGCGATTTTGAATATAGTACAGAAACTCAAGAGAGTCGGAAGCAAGAGCTTGAAAAATTGATGCAAGACCAGGAATCCCTGAGGAACTCTCTTTTGAATTGGTGTTATACAAGCTACGGAGAGGTAAGTTAATTTCATGAGAATCTTCTTAGTAATAAATTGAAGTTATTATGATTAATTTAGAGGTGTCAAAAGCTTTAACAAATTTAAGAAGTCGTGTAAAGGCTTTAACCATTGAAGATGACTTTATATTGCAATAGGTCGAAACATACTATGTGGTTGGTGTGCGTTCAAATATTAATATGCACTCACTTCATCTATTACGCTCCCACAAGACAAATTTTGACTGGAAATACTCGTAACTTTTTAATAAAAGTCTTGTGTATTGGAGAAGGTATAGAGAAGATGACTTATAAAATATGATAATTACAAAAAAAAAAGGGTTGATGTGGGCCATGTGGCGAAATAAGAAGTAATTGTATGAGTTTTGAATTGGAGATGCTCTAAATCGTTTTATTGCTATTAAAATTAAAATAATTGTAATTTCTTTAATCATATTTGACGCACTAGTTATCTGTTGAAACTTGAGATAATATATGAATTTCCGACCTGACTCATTTCAACCTGTACAAATTTGTCTGTTTTGGCTGGTTACCTGACCCTCTATTTTGCTACCTCTAGTCTAGTTTATGCTCTCAATTGATGGGGTATTTGCTGCCAAACCTCAATAGAAGTTGGTTGTGGCATCATAAGCGAGTATGGGCCGTATATGATATGATATGCATGAGGTTTTGGGGATACAAGGTCTCAACTATCCCCAAGTTGGAGAATGGGTCATTTAGCTTTCAGGCTTCTGTCATAAGTAACTTTGACATTATGTCACAAGAAAGTTCATTTTTTAACTGAACATTTGAACCACATAATTCAGATCAGTCGTCAGTCATGTTTACTATTATTTATATATGTTGCAACTGATGGCAACAAAGGGCATGTTAATTGCTAGTCAACTTATTTTCTGCAAAAACAAAAAAAATTGACAATTAGTTTGTTGCAATTACTTGCAGGTACTGCGTATTTAGGTATAAAAACAAAACAAAAAAGTCTTAGTATTCTATATTTCCTTTTCCATAGTCTAGCTTTCTTCCATCACATAATATATGGTTATATAAAAATGATAGATAGACCAACATGGACCTAAAGATAGGCCTAAAGATATGATTGGGACATGTGGAATATGATGAGGGGGATTGTATATGCCATATGTCATGTATTGAACAGATCAGGTTCATTTTTAGGTCTTTATACCATTTACTCATGATGAACATGGACCTTAAGATAGACTTAATGTGATTTTCAACAAATTAACATGAGTAACTCAACAGTCCAGGGTTATTAAATGCATACTGGAATTTTGTCGGTGACTAACTTCTATTGAACTGCATTGATCCTGCAGGTCTTCACTTCCTGGATGCATTTTTGTGCTGTACGTTTATTTGCTGAGAGCATTTTGAGATACGGATTGCCACCTTCATTTCTGGTATTAATTCTAATATTTACCCTGTCAGGGGAGAAGATTAAAATAGTAAATATTTCTACCTGTTAGGTGTATTCTTAAATTAAACTTAAACTAGGAAGGCAGAAATGGTAACTTACAGTCTTAGCTCATTAATTGAGAAGATATGGAACTTTTAAATAGTATGTCTCATGTTTCTCCCATGATGCTCAAAAAAACGTTTACACTTCATTGGTAGAAATAAAGTAAAATATTGTGAGAGAGACCTTGGAACTTAGATAAGCAGGCCGGGAGGATTGATTTGGATAATATTGTAACTGCTCAAAACAAGTCAAGTGGACATGAATCACCTATTTATAAAATTATAATAGTATGTGTGCTTATTATGACTACAAAAACCATATTATCATTTCGGTTTTAGTTATAAAAAATCGCGAATTAAAATGTATATTCATTAAAGTTACACCTTTCAGTAGCTTTCGACCCATTTGATATTCTTGATTCTTTACTTCCAATCTTTCCTGTCATCATTTTTGGTTTCCTTTATATTTTTTGAAGATTATTTTGTTTATTTCAGTCTGTTGTGCTGTCACCATCTGTGAAGAGTGAAAAGAAAGTACGTTCGATCCTAGAAACTCTATCTGACAGTTCTAACAGGCAAGTTCTATATTTCATCTCAAATACACAAACCTAACCTATATTTCTGTATCAAAAGTATCTAATGCATTCACAAAATATTAATATCAATGCAAGAAACTACATGCATGGTTTAGTAGAAACTGACAAAATACTGAAATGTGCAAGTGGTACCCTATCCTTTTGGACCATTTTGGAAACTTGTCTTGTTAGGGCTACAATATAGGTATTCAGGATATGGGTGTTGGTGTTGTAACATTAAAACCTCTAAATGTTGGAACAGTCAACATTACCACCCGAATACGACAGAACAAAAGAGAGTGGAGCTTCTTCAATGCTTCACCCAACCCTATACTGACATTTGTTTCTTTATCCGTTTTTTAACCATCTGATGTATGAATAACGGTTTTTCATAATTGACATATCGTTATGCAGCACGTTCTGGAAAACGGATGATGATGGAAACATGGGTGGCTTAGGTGGTGATGCTGACACTCATCCTTATGTCTCGTTCACCATTAATCTTATATGAGCCTACTGCTGCCATGGTATCAAATACCAAATCTTCTCAATAATCTATAAGTTATTATATCTGTAAGGTGTATTTATCTGATTTTAGTTTACTTATTCAGTGGTGCATTTTCTTGTTTACAATCCTTTTCGGTTCTTTTTCTTTGGCATATGAAGATGTGTTCGCCTGATGGTTACACTATTAGGCTCGGAACAGGCATTTTGTTATTCGTTACTTGGAAAGTTATGTAATAATCTTTGATTTGGCTATGCTTGAAATTTAAACACCATGTAAAATCGAATTTTGAAATAAGGTTTTTGGTATATTTGGAAAGCTTTATCATATATATTGGAGAATAAATACAGTAAATGTTCACTGTTTAGTCATTAATGGAAAAATTTGTGAAGATCCTTATATTAATAAGGGATTTGATAACTAGTGCCCAGGGCACTAGTTATGGCGCACCTCATAGTAGACCGATGTTTAGAAACTGTATCAAGCATATCGTATAATGTATGCAGAGTTTGAATTCGCTAGCTTTGCCGCATTTTAATAGTCGTTCGTGAACTTTTAACAAGTAACGGTATATATAAATATATAATTGTTGGTTTGACGGAAAATATGGGAATTGAACCATAAAAAGACCATTATATATTTTGGACAAATACTCCTATTACAATTTAATTTAATTTCAAAACAGAATATAAAATTTATAATACATGAATATGGTATGAGAGAAACAAAATTACATATAAAAACATACATACATATGATATATGTATATACAT
Source organism: Erigeron philadelphicus (assembly GCA_024320915.1). Lineage (NCBI taxonomy): Eukaryota > Viridiplantae > Streptophyta > Magnoliopsida > Asterales > Asteraceae > Erigeron > Erigeron philadelphicus. Next base: position 31,625,175 of record JANDBE010000048.1, read on the forward strand.
ACATATGCTCTTATCCTGCTAACTCATCCCTCGTTTGTATTTTAAGTACGCCTTCTCCAATTTGCTTCATACCCTGTTCATGCACTTCGATGGAGTAAATTCACAATCCAAAACGAATTAAGTAATATTCAAGTCCAATTAATTAGCCTTTAACCGATCTCTCACACAGTCACACTTTCATCCAAACAAAAAACAACTGCATCTTTTGGAATATGTGCATGTAAATTTACAAGTGCGCGGTGTTTTTCATTAAACGGCAAATGTTTATTATTAACGGTCTAGCAAGTTGCCAGAAAAGTGACAGTTACTAATTAACTTGAAAGCGGATTGAAACTCCATTCTAGCTAACAGCTTAATTATACAATTGTACATCTTTTGTGTGTGCTTTTGTGAATGAATGCGTGCATATAAATTAGTTATATATACGTGTATGTGTTAGCGCGCGCCAGGAAATTTTTTCTGGTACCGCCCGTGTGAAATTTTTATATATGTATTTAAGTATGAAAGCATGAAAAATATTGATTTGATCATCAGTCTGTACCTTGTACCTTTTAATAGAGGTTATCAAAATGTATTGAAATTGTTGATGATAGCAAAAAGATCATCAAGTTCTTGTCCTGGTTCTCCTATATTCCACATTATCTCTTCGTTATTCTATAAAACAAATCATTTTTGTTCAATATAAATACATGTTATAGAAAAAATGAGAAAGAAAGTTTTTTTTTTTATATTCTATTTTTATTTGTGTCACAAACAAAATATACCTGGGAAATCATGCATGACATCTGGTCCTCTTGTAATAACATCAGTTGCTCCTGATATAGGTGGTAGTAATTTATACAAGTATTATTTACAAAAACTATTTGAAAAATCCTATACTTAATTGATTTAAACAAAATTATGGATTAGATGACTCTAGTTAATATTACCTGATCAGCTGTGAGCATGGATGCATGATCAGAATCTACTCCATTTATTGGATTTACAGAAGCAAGCTCCGAAGAAAGGATCTAAAAAAGTACTAGTAGTTAATTAAATAATTATTTATAAATAGCTTAGCAATATATAACCAATTAACACTTTAATAAATAACTAAATAAAGAAATAATCAATGCTAATTACCTGAATTTGATTTTGTAGAGAATGTACATAGTTAATCACTTCATCCAACATAAGTGCCTTCCCTGTTATCTGCTAACATTTGTGTATAATCAATAGTTAAATTAACTTATATATATATATCTAATTAAGATTATTGATGATGGATCATAGTTAATTACCTTGTCACACCCTGGAACAATGGCTTGCAAAATCTTCATCTTTTCTGTTATCTTTTCTCTTCTCATCTTATAAATTAAATACATCAATAAATATGTATAATGGCTTGCATTATAAATATCAGTGTGTTTTTTTTATGCATATATAATTATATGGAAAATACAAAATGATGGAAATATATATAATTTATATATTAGTATATATGTAGTACCCTTTCAGCAAGACTATGGCTATCAGTTGCTTCACCTCTCCTTGCTCTAACATGAATATATCCACTTTGAGGCCCTTGATTTCCTTTAGAATCTCTGATCATCATTTTTTTCGAGTTTTCTTGATCATCATGAATGACTTTCTTTTGCTTTCCCGGTCGTCGTTTGTAGCTCTTTTTTGCCACGATATCCTATATAACATATATGCATTTAGTTAAATAACCCCATAATTAAGTTTCTAATAGTTATTATCATGAACCACCATTAATTACATATACAATGAAGAATGAGAGTTTTGTACTTCAATGAATGCTTGATGTTCATGAGCACTTACTTTAATGAAACCATTAGGCTTAGCTTCATCACAGGGTTGGTAATACTCGCCGGAGCAGCCAGTGGTGTTCGAGAAAGAAAGACATTGTTCGAAAAGAGAAGGGTGGTCGAATGGAAAATTAGCTTCCATTTAATTTGTGTTTTTTTGTATGGAAATTAATAGTAGTAAAATGGAGAATTTTGGAAAGAAAATGTTGGTTAGCTATTTTGGAAGTGACAAATATTTATAATGATGCAGAAGGAGAAAAAAGATTGGATAAAATCGCATGGGTGTAAAAACATTTATTGATGTGGATAGATGTGGTATAAAATCATGCAAAAAATTTGTATGTTAGTTTGCATCTTTGTTTCAAGGGATATAGTTTGAGTTTCTTGTTTTAGTGGTTCAACCTATTTAGAGGTCATGATTTCAAATCTGGATATTGGCGTAAAATTACTAATTTGTGGATAAATAATTACTAATTAACAACTTAAGATTTGCTGTCAAAAATACAGATAAAGTGAGTATTTAGGCATCTTGTTGTGATTAGATTATGATTGTGAAAACACTAGCAACATTAGATCTCAAAAACTGTCATAGAGGAGAGTTTTATACATATTTCTCCATTTTTTGCAGCAAAGCATATATAATGTTATTGGTTTGGTTTGAAAATACACATGTGTTTAACCCAGTTGGAACTGCAGAAAAAATTGGATCAAACTATGTCAGTTTTTCGTCATTTCAACACTGGCTTTTACAATATCTCGAACTAAGAACTCAAGTAAATTGTTTTGCTAAAACTCAGTAACGAACCCAATATAGCTAGCCCCAGTCTTGACAAATTTGGATTTCTCATTTATAACTTGTCAAGAAGGTAAACTAACTGAATCAATAGGCCAGAATTCAATTTATATAAAGTTTCACTGAATCGATAGGCTTTTGACCTTGGGGCTTGGAATATTAAGTATACTACATTGTAGTAAAAGAAGGGTATCCAACTGATACAGAAAACAAAAATAGTATGCTACATATATAAATGGTGTTCATATTTGACATCTATAATGATGTAAATAATGGCTTGGACTAATAGTACTAGACAATGGAAAAAATGGAAGGAATTTTCTCTCTTTAAGAATCGTCTACGAGAGTAGATTCCACAATGGATTATATAATTTAGCTAACCTAGTATCACAATGCTGATAATGTTTTCAAACCGAGAGTAGATTGTTCTTTGTGACGTTTAAGATACAAAATCGCCTTATTTTGTTGACAGTCGTCTGGGAATCTACTTTGCAGCAGTAGCAGGAGGAGCACCACCAGTAGTTGGCCTGAAAAGATAAAAACAGGCAGGTAAGATAAGAGCTTCGAATTTACATAAAAAAAAAATGCTAGACAAAAAGTGTGAATAAGAAAGAAACTCACAGCCCAACAAAAACTTTGAAAGCATCATAGATACCCCATTGTACCCCTGTAAGAGTTCCAATCATAACGATACGAAGAGGAAGACCACGAGTAGCAAGACCCCACACACCTAGCTTCTTGACAGCCTGCAGATCAAGTAAAGATACATTAAAGGATAATGGAGTTTTATGATGATCATTAGAGGTGACAAAATGCATCCACATTTGAATTAGTACTAGTGTATTTGTACTAGTTGAAACATGTTCTGTTGAACTGAAACACCCTTTATCCAAACTGGTTACAGTTTTTCCAGATAATTAGTGTGTTACAAAATTATACTTTAAATAAACTTAAGGCAACTTCGACTCATTTGACCCGTTATCTTTTATGTTTGCCATTTTACCCATCTGGCCCATATATGATCAAACATAATCATGAATCGACCCATTCATAGGTGATTGAAAGTTAAGTGTTAAAACACTGATGATCGCCATTACAGTCTATACTTTAGGGTTGTTGAGCTGGAAAATAAGGATAATACACTATTAGATATACTCACATCTCCAACGGTAGCACCCTGAGCATTGTTGAGGAAAGAGACTAAATTATCAGCTGGGTGTGAAACAACAGCACAGAATATACCAGCCACGTAACCACCAGCAAAGCTCACTCCAAGCTGAAAGTTTTTGCTACATTCCTCCTTCGGTGTAGGGATGGCATGCTTGTACATCATCTCAACGATTGTTTCAAAAGATGCAAACTTCATCATTGTATCTGAAAAAGCAAAGTGTCCGTTAGTAACTAAAAGTGCATTCAAATCATACAGACATTAACATAGATTTGTCAAACACGGGCATATTAAACAGTTGAACGATAACAAATACATTGTCGATGTATTCCAAATTCAATGATTTTAACTTACATGGAATCTGTCGTCCCCATAGAGGAGTTAGCCCCTTGTATAGTCTGTGAGATAATGTAGGAAAACAGAAAGAAAAAAAACGTCAATCATTCTGAATACATGAGAAACAGATATAATTCACAAGACTTTAAAAATTAGTAGATAAGTAGCCATACCCTGCAACACCTTCAGCCTTGATAATCTTTGGAAGGCCATCCGACAAACCCCTGGCAAATCCAGGTTGCGTTTGAACACGAACCTTAACAGCTTCAAAAGGGCAAAGGGCAACGTCTGCAATAATTTCAGCGGATGCAGAACCAGCAAGGTAAATCAATGTTTTATACTTGGTAGCGTACTCAGGACCAGCGATATCAGAGTAGGTTTTCTTGAAATATTCGTAAAAACCATACTTGCTAGCACCTTGTACACTGTAACCGAGTAAAGTTGGCGCCCATCCCTTATAAAATCCTTTCAATCCCTGCTCTTTGAGCAATACCCCAAATCCGGATGAAATGGTCTTGTACTTTACAGGGTCAATCTGAAGAATTGAACACAAAATAGTCAAGCCACAGATAAAAGACTAACATTAGTATCATTTTTCAATCCATGACTAATCTTTCAAATTTCAAGTTCTTTAATTATAAGCTTAACACATTCTTTCAAATATTAGAGGCATGTAGTGTACTTTGCACCTGCTATCGTTTCTTATAAGCATTATGATATGAAAAAAATCAAAAAGTAAAACAGTTCTATACATGACAAATGTAAAAGGGTTTTGCTAGAATTATCATAAAATTCAGGGTGTGGGCTTTTGATATGAAAAGATACAACTTTTTATGCGCGTTAATCATTTAGCAATTTCCAATGTAAAAAACTAAACTAATGACACCTGAAGGCCCTATACATATAAAGCAATTAATATCTTTTATAAAATCTACTAGTATTTGTGGTAATTTCTAAAAGCCTACGCAATTGCAATTGTCACACAACTTCAAAGACAGCCTTATTTTCTAGCTAATGTCAATGAGTACATGCCTGATCTAAAACAAAAATGCATTAAGAAGCTTAACTGCTAACTCAAATCACAACAAACCAAAACTGAATACTAAAAACTATACATATACATAAGAAAACAGACAAATATAAAGAAAGATATAGATATAGAAATTCATTCACCTGCATATTACATTTGACAACATCCAACGGAGTAACAGCCGTGTGAGTGGTCCCACAAGCCAAAGTGCCACCAATAGTACACGCTGCATAATAAGCAGGCGAAAACATCTTAATTTTGCCAGGCTCACTCGGAGCTGCCACCACAAAGCCTCTTTTCTCAACAGGATCCATTTCTGAACTCAAAAACGACGTTGACTTAGATAAATTCGCCTTATTCGACACCAAATGATCATTAGCCAATCCGGTTTTAAACTTAGAAGTATATAGATAGCTTGGAATCATAGATTCTTTTAACCCCTCCATAACTTAATTCAATCACAAATGTTTCTTCAAAATCTTTTTTTTTTTAAGATCAAGTTAAAAACATATAATTATGGTAACTTTCTTTTGTATGTGGGCTTTGAATGTAATAAATTGTATAACGTATATATATGTGTGTGTCTTTTGGAATTATTATGTTTTTAACAGTAAAATGATGAGGAAAATGCAAAGAAACATGTAAATGCAGCCTTCCCCATTAGACTGGAATTGAACACTTGAAATTGAAAACTTGTAAGCATTTCGTCATGCATGATATATGACCAATAATTCAATAGGCGGATACTTTAATTGACTTGACCTTTAATAATGTACTACTTTGTTCTTAATAATAATAGTCGTGAGATGATTCCAAAGAAAATAGTCCGGGCGTATATTTGCCAAAGAGTTTGTAATTAACTTAATTTGGTTAAAAAAGCAAAAGATTATCACGAGGTTAATTGGTAATATTGTATGTATAAATATTTTTGTTACGCATAATACAAGGTTTTTGGTTCTAAGCCATTTACTCCATAAGTTCATAGCTATAACCGTTGAATGAATCAAGCATTGAAGCATACTCTATAATTTTAATGAGTCGAATGTAAGTTACCTTATATTATCGACTTTCTACCCCAAATATCTTCAAGCTAAAAACATCATTTTAAAATTTTAATAGCTTGAAATAATGAAATTCCATCTTTATAATGAAAGTTTGTATTATTTTGAATTTGAATGGACGTTGAATTTTCTTACTTGCATAACAAACATCAAAATTGAAAGTGACCAAATTGATAACAAAAACCACTCGCTTTTAGAAAGGTGATTATAAATTTACTATATTTCACAAAACATCAACAAAGGTTTCGTGGTGTAGTTGGTTATCACGTCAGTCTAACACACTGAAGGTCTCCGGTTCGAACCCGGGCGAAGCCAATTATTTTATTTTTAATTTAATTATTTCATGGTAACATATGGGCTTGTTATTATAACAATTTGGGTTTTCAGTAGCCCAAAATCAATTTACAGTTTTAAATCTTTGCAATACAATAAAAAAGAACGCCGTTGCCGGGGATCGAACCCGGGTCACCCGCGTGACAGGCGGGAATACTTACCACTATACTACAACGACTTGATGTTGTGAGATTATTCATAATTTTAGTTTTTAAACCTATTTTAATGGCTTTGTCAACCATAGCAAAAGACATCCCGAAATCTGCAAAGTCTAAAAATTAATATTGATAGTTTGATACTAATATTCACTTTTAAAAGCGGAATGTTAATCAATTTTATTTATACATTGTCCATATTATAGTTTTTCAAAATTAGATTTCAATAGTGTGAAAATATTAAATGTAACATTGTAATTATAATTAGGCATTTTATATTTAATATGACAAAATCCAAATAGTAACGAAATATAGATAGCCCAATAAAACAATGTCATGTGGCAGTTACACAGTTCATGAGCCTCCGTCTTTAATGGTATTACACTTACTTCTACATTGTTACACAAAGTTCTACTTTAAATTGGTTATTATTGGAATAAATTTTGAAGATAACTTTATACAAATATTATGTAATGCAGCCTTAAGCTCTTAACAAATGTTCTGATTCCGTAATTGTCATGTTGATCTCCCACGACTTTTAGTAATTGTCTCATGTAATATTTAACCACACTTGATTCTGTAAAACCAAAATATTAGTTAACTTTTCTCTTTTATAGTTGAACATTTTTACTCTTATTCCTAAATTATTTCAAATTTTTCTAATGTACACTTATATCGATAGTTAAACCCTTGGCTTTTTCTCGAAAAACATATATTTCTACCAAATAATTTAACCTCGCATAAAAAATAGTAATAAAGTTAACATCAAATAATTTTATCCAGTAAGTTATACGAGTAGAAGACACAGTGAATGTTCATAAATAATAAAAGACCCATATCCACATCCAAATTCACGAGGCCACAAAAGGAATAATAATTGTATACAAAATTTTGTCTCTCATTAAATACTCTTTTGTTTAATTTTGAAGTTAGATTATTATATTTATAAAAAATAGTACTCCATTATATAGTCCATTACTCAGCTTACTTCTTAGCTCAAGAAAGTAGTGTTATTATTTTATTAAAATTCATCGAATACTTCAAACACAAGTTACTTTTATCAACTGTAAGTACAAAGCATAAATAGTGCTGGAGCGATTGCGAAATCCCTCCAATTTGTGATGATCATGCTCTCGGGTTATTCCCAAAGTATTATTCAACTTTTGTTAAAATACATATGTTATTCTGATTTACATTTGGAAGCAATTTAGATGCTTCCGGAAGTATATTGGTTCCCATACTATTACTACGATAGTTTTTGCTCGTCTTTCTTATACTTTAATCTTTATAAATGTATTTTTCGGTAACTTGCGTCTTGCTAGTGTCTTTATTAGTAATATCTTTGTCGTTCCAAAAATAGAAAAGGTACGGAACACACAGGCAATTTATATCAAACACAACTACGAATATTTGATTGGTTGATAAGGATGCGATTGTTTATCATGTTGTTTATTGGGAGAAATATTGCATTTACCACAAATTCATATGTTATTATACACAACCTTTATAATAAACTATATAAGTAAGTGATGCATAGCTATCAAACCTTTAAAGTTGTTTTCTAATTTACTAATAAAGTTAAAAATCGACATTTGATCATTGATTAAAATCAATGGTCAAGATTAAAAGTCATCTTTAAATCTTAACTTTTAATTTCATTTAATGGTAAGATCTAAAGTTAAATCTCAATTCATAATTATAACACCTTTGTTTCAAGACGAATACTCTCTATTTGTCACAAATTTTTATACTTCGCCTTTTTGTTTTGTTATGTTTCAAACTAATTGTTTAACTTCAAGTTTCACTAGTCAAAAATCGTTTTAAATGGTATATATCAAATATTATTGGTAAATATAATTCTCTCATTTTTCTTCTAACTATTAGCTCAAGTTTAGACTGGTTAACTTGTCACGTGATATTAAAAGATATGAACTTAATACTTGTATGAATCTACAAAAGTTTTTAGATTTTGGCTTCTAAACTTCAATTTTGATCAAGGCCATCTACTGAAACATTGTTCAGAATGTTAATGATCAAGAACAATAAAAAAAATTCAATCAAATAACGGTATCCAGAATAAATCGTATTTGTACTACAACAAAAATTCCATTTATTCACATTTACTTTAAAGAAGTGTGAAGAAATCTTTTAACGTATTCACACTTGAAAATGTTTAAAAAAATATACATAGGTAAAAGTGCGAAAAATTATAACTTTTTCATATTTATATATGTGGGAAAAAAAACTTACATCTAAAAATGTGAAGAAATGTGAAACATATTCACACTTAAAAGTGTGAAAGTCAAATTATAACATCTAGTTTCTTCACGGATGAGGATTCCCTCAAGTTCTTCAACTTGAGGGAAATCTTGATCATTGAATTAAAATCAATGGTTAAGATTTAAAATACAATTTTAAATCATGATCAGTGATTTTAATCCAATGGTTAACATGTTTCTAACTTGACCCCTCAAGTTAGAAGCAACTTGAGGGGATCTCCATCCTTTCTTCACATCTTTCTTGTGCGGAGAAATTTGGTGTTACAAATTAATCATTACATTTCTAAGTGTGAACAATTGATATAGTTTTACACACTTGGAAGTGCGAACTTTTTTTCTCAAATTTGTTCACACTTTTAAATATGAACACTTTATAAATCTGGGTTGGTCATGGGTATCTTCTAAATCCACTATGTGGGCTCCGGATGTGAGTTTTTCCCAAGGTATCGGGTTCGAGTCTCGGGTTTCTCATCTTAAGGTATTTTCCATGAGTAAGGGGTTGGAGGTCCAGCAAATCGTTGGTTAAAATTGTCTTCAACACGTCTGAATCGAAACTAACTTTACAAAAATAAAATATACTTTTTAAACATTTTCAAGTGTGAACATATTAAAAAAATTGTTCACATTTCTAATAAGTGTAAATAAATGATATTTTTGTAGTGGGGTTAGATATCCGAATACCTTCGGTGATGACAATAACTTTGTACCGATTACCCGAAATTACTTTTATTTGTATTTTGCAATAAAGATCTTTATTATATTAAGATATACAACAAAAGATATAAAAGATAAATATCAGTATGTTATTGATCAACTGATTAATACTCTTTAAATGAAAATTATACTGTCATAAAACTTAGACATAAATTAACTAATTGAGAAAAAATAAATCATATAATAGATATAACTTATATTAAAAATGTAAGCTAGCTATGATAGTAGATATTACATACTCCGTAATAGTTTGCTAGTTATAACTCCATGGGTGTAGTTGTTTCGTACAAAAATGAGAGTTACAAACTTACAATTGGTTTGTCAAGCGGTGGTGACCACTCACCCTTCTTTGTCTTCACGGGATCCTTGGCTTTTGCTTCTTCTTTTCTTCCTTTTTCTCCTTCATAACTCTATTCTCACCACGCAATGTCATTTTTTTTATATTTATAAAAAAATTGTGATATTTATTTGTATATTCAATATCTAACTTAGAACTTAGCAGACATATTTGACAAGTTATTTTACGAATTTTTTTAGTGAGATAGATAAATATGAATACATGTCAATATTTTAATAAAGTGATAAAAAAAAATGTCTAAATTTTGTTTAATTATATTATAAATGGGTATTGCTTACATTCTAGAAAATCAATTAATAAAACCATTAAAATGTTACACCTAAACCATCCACAAAACTAATTGTAAAAATATGACACGATGTGCATGTTAAATTTACTATAGGTCTTGTTATTCTTTTCTTTTAATTGATTTAATAAAAGACGTTTCTTATCTTTCTTCAAGATAAAGCACAATTCTCCTGCTCTCAATCAATTTAGTTTCTTAACAATTTAGTTTTTATTTCGATATATTGTGTTGATAGAACTTTTTAGATACTAATCTATTCGACTCTTTCCCCTTAGGCCTTAACACATTTAATCGGTCATTATCATTAATCTTCAAAGTAGTTTCTTTTCACACTGCAAATTACATTAACATAATGGTTAATTTAGCTACATCAAGTCAACATCCTCCTAGTAAAACAGGTCTTTATATACTTACATTCAAAATTGTTTATTATATTAGTTAATTTACCCCATGTATATGGCTTTTTTATTATGTAGAACTTAAAATCTACTTGTGGGGTTTGATTATACAAATTGACTTGAAATTATTTATCGGAAAGCAACAATATTTAATTCTCTCCAAGTCTTCAATAAATCCTTTTTTTTCTTAATCAGAGCGGATTAATAGCTAACACCTCTAACTTTTATGCGCCCATGCCGAATTCAAACTTTGGGTACACCCTAAAGAGTTTGCTCTCTTATGTGTAGATGGGCATAGTGTTGCTTCAGGCTGGGCCTAAAATAGAAGCTGGAGCCTGGAGCTAGAGTTAGAGTTAGGGGCTACAGCTAGAGGGTGAGACTGTAAATCTCAAATTTACGGAATTTGTTTATATTTCAACCGGGTTCGGCTTCACGGAGAAACTATTTTGATGATATCGTTTCTTATTCATTCAATTGGTATGAATATAGAAATTGTAGAACAAATATTAGATGGGAGGATGAACTGTTAAATACTCTTATTGTCTTGTAATTTTTTAGGTAGCTCTTAAGCTTCCTATTGATTTTGGAATATAACATTATAGTTCAAAAAAAAAAAAAAAATTGGTAAACAAGTTGTAAGATGTAGCTAAAAAATGTATAATTACATTAAAGGACATAAAAATTTGCTCCATTTGTCTCACTAGATGTGTCACATTTTGAATACTCAAATGACCTTAAATATATAATTTTTTGTGTTATTTAATGGCTGATGAAGTTATATCCAATGAAAATATATCTAAAACTCAATAAATTTATATATATTTTGTCAAGCATTACATAACACAAATCAAAATATTTTAGGTCAAAACTTAAAAGATAAAGACTTTAAAAATTTAAAATATGGCACTTTTATTGAAACAGATGTGGTATGTAATTATAAAAACAAAGGTATAAACAAAGTGTATTAAGTTATTAAGGAAAAATGATTAATCTTTTTAACCTATTATACCTAAAATCTTCTTAGAATTATAATTATGACACATAACACAATCAAAAGATAAGATTTGGAAAAAGACTTAATGGATTATACTTGTCATGAAATAGATACATTAGGTAAATTATTAAAAGGATGAATTAGAAGAATCCATCATGTCTCAAAAAGATCAAAAACAGATGATACAACTCGAGCAAAAAACTCGAACCCTTTTGGCCCACACAATTAGGCCTTAATAATTAATAGGAAAAAATCCATAAAAAGGTAATTTATTTCCACAAATTTTCTATTAAAGGTAGCCTATTTTGTTTTCGAATATTTAAAAGATCATATTTCTAAAAATTTCCTAATAAAGGGTATCTCGTTAATTTTTGACAGACGACGTT